>CBVK0101373386.1:0-13306 GCA_900067695.1 Picea abies | reverse complement strand
CCCTTGTCTCCTCAACTTTGGAATTTGCTCCATCTCTTCATTCATATCCAAGACCAAAATACTTGGGTCTTTCTTCAACAACAATAGGCTCAACAATGCCTTGTGCATGCTTCCCTAACCCTTTACCTTCATAGCCCATTTTTAACAATAACTTGGACCCTATTCCTCTTGTGTGATTTTAAAAAACACCAAAGCATTCTTCTTGAAGGGAATTTGAAGATAAACTAACATTACATACCTCATGTTCATGCATGTACTTGGTAAAGGTTTCCTTTGCCTCCTGGAGTTGATTCTCCATCTCATGCAACTTTCCAAGAAGCTGGTTCTTCTCCTCCTTCATGGCCATCAACTACTCTTCAAGAGCAATCCTCTCTTCTCTATCTTCCCACAACTCTTGTACCATATCTTTTATGGTTAGCAACTCCTTCAATATCTCTTTGTCAAAGAACTTGGATAATGAAGATGTATGGGAACTATCAATGTTTGAAGCTTCCTCCATCCTTGCAAGATATCAAACTTCAACACAAAACTTGCACAAATACCAATGGCTAAATCTCAAGCTATCAATGGCAAATACATGAACAAAAAAAACTATGCTCTGATACCATCTGATCTGAAAATAGAAGGATGACTTGTTATGCTATGCAAGCACCCTCTACTTCAATAAAATAAACTTTACAAGACCTTTCTTCATGTGTTAAAATATGCAAGATGATTTATGTGTTAAGTTCATGCTTCTTCTTTTCAATGTTCATGTGTGAGGAAATGTTCTTTTAAAAGGTTAAATATGTGCTTTAAACAAATACACAACAACATCACTTGCAGCAAATAACCCATCAAACTCACAACAATAACAAGATGATAAAGGAGTTCACCCCTCTTTGGGCTACATCTCCTTGAGCCTCCTTCAATGGACTAGGCTCTTTGGGATTAGTTTGTCAAATATTATTTTACAAGCTGCTGCTCAACTCCAATGGAAATAATGACTGTACCATTGGGTTCAGAATACATAAAAACCCCAAAAATGACTAATAGAACTCTGAAAACCGATCTTGGCTCATCCAGTCATGACCTCTTCTACATGTGGCCTTTAAGCTTCCCTAAGATTCTCTTTGGAAAAAACACCTATAAAAGTTCTCAAATGGATCTAAAAACTATCCCAAAATGTTCAGAGCATATTAATTAGCCAAAAATGATTATTCAATCACAGAAAACAAACATAGGCTCATCTGAGCAAGACCTCAAACAATGAGGGCTTCAAGCTCCCTGGAGCTTCTTGAAACTTCAATGGTTAAAAACCTGCAAAATAAGTCTTCAAATGGCTGTGAAAGAAGTGCCAATGGATTCAGAACGTCCAAATACCCCTAGCAGGGCTTTTACGGCACCTCATTTGGCCAAAAAATGAAGATAGACCTCCTGCCATTTTCTTCCTTCAAGCTTGTTGTCTCTGGTTCGCCAAAACGCACCTGTGTGTGAGTAACCTGGCTTCTGGGCATTTCCCATGCCTAAACCCAGCACCCACATGCATCTCCACAAAATGAACCAATTTGTTGAACGGTTAGGGAACTAAGCCCCCAAATCCCGGAGGTGTTGGGCGCATGGGGGCCATGTGGTCACGTCCCGCACATAAAAAGGGCTACCCGCTGCTACCACTGAACATGCATGTGACAAGTGGCTAGGCGCATGGTTGTATAACATTTTAAAAAAAATGCGCGTGCAAATGTGTAGGGTCATATGTGAATGCACGCGACCGGGGGCTACAAGTTTTAAAAACCCCTTGCGCTATTTTACAAAGGGCATGGTCATATATATCAAACCATGCGACCAGGCTCCAAACAAAACAAAACTCTGTGTGTGCTCTGTGTGATATGTGGTCACATGTAATAAACAATACGACCATGGGCCGGGGCTAAGCCCCGACCCGACCCCCCGCCAAATGCAACATGAACCAAACTTAAATATATATATCAGTTCATATATACAACAAGGAACAATCGGTGGTACGTTGGTCGGGTGGAATTTGTGAAGGATTTATATGATGGGGAGGTCCATGGTTCGAACCACACAGAGTCTGATGTATTTTGATCAAACATCCAATATAACGGTGCCACGTGGAAGCCCATGACTTGGCCACGTGGCACCACACCATTTGCCAAAAAAGATGCCACGTGTCGACAAATGATTTGCCCAAACCTGCCAATCCGAAACTGCCACATCAGCATGTGCCAACTTAGATTTTCCACATCAGTGTACGATCATGCCAAGTCATCATCCATACGGACTGTACAGACTACACAGTCAGCGTCCCTTTTTTTTACCTGTTTGACGATTCGAACAGATCGCGATATCTCTCGCTCTCGATGTCTGTTTGAGACGAAACGAATTGCATTGGGTTCATGATGACGAGGGCTATGCTCTCATTCATTTTGAGGCAATTCCAAGAATGTTGATTTTTGAGCTAAAATTTGACCCCTAGTCCAGATTTTGATCATTTTCCCATCGAGATGATATTTTAATATTGTTACAATATTCATGCATCCTGCAACCCGCAAGACTTGTAGGATATTCCTCGCAAAAATTTCCTGTCGAGGTGGTGAATTAACCTTACGAAAATATTCCCATGACCCATGAACCTATCAAATGTCTTCTTCGTGGGATAAATCATTCAATATATTAGTTTATTATTCCACAAGTCTATCCTCCCACAAAAATTTGATCCCACAAGCTTATTGTAACACCCTGTTTCCCCCAGTATGTAAAAATAACTATAGTGGCCAAGAACTATGGCAAACTCAAAGATGTGAATGTTTGATTTGACGGACCTTTGTATTAAAGGTCGATGAATGTAAATTATTTTATAAATATCTATTGTATGACTGCTGGGAGGGGGATGTGCTAAAAGAGACCATGATGGCTAATGAGAGGTGGTGGAAGGGACCTGGAATGGTTGTGTTAACTTCCACCGAGCCAGTACCGTACTGGTTTTTACTTGCTCAAAGACCAAATCAACTCTCTCACACTGGAATGGATTTTTCTTCAGATTGGTAGGTGGGGAGGCTCCTCAAGAGTTAATGAGGGGATGGGAGTGAACTTCCCATCCGTAAAATCTCCCAGTCTTGACCACACATGGGAAAATTCGTGCCACATACAATCTTGCAGAGAAAAGGCAAGAGAGGAGGTGTGGTAAAAGAGAGAGAGAGAGAGCGTGTGCGACAAGGATCGTGGAAGAGAACTGGAGAAACTATGGAAACACAGGGAGTTATGAACATAGGAGAAGGAGAGTAACCTTCATCCTAGATTATTTTTCTGTATCAGGAGAAGGAGAGTAACCTTCATCCTTGACTTTCGTTGAGTTGGAAGTAAGAGACTGAATCTCAAAGCATCGTGGTCTAGCTCGAGGGTGGCTAGTGGTAAATCTGTTTGGAGTCACTGAGCCTACAGTTGGGTCGAAACGAGCACCCCTCTCAGCAATTGCATCATGCCTGGTGGAACTGATAAGTGTTTTATGCCTTGTATTTTGAATTGAATATCATGAATACATGCTCATGTTTATATGCCCATAATGATTTCTGTGTGAAATGATTGACTGATGTTTTAGACTAGAAATAATGGATGCATGTGTATACTTACATGCCATAGTTGGTTTCTGTACAAATGATTAAGTCTGGGGCATGATTTCACTCCATCGAGAATCATCTTGTTTCCTTAATTCTCGTAATATTCTAGGAAGGCTTCTCATGAGTACTCTTCCTCGGGAATTACCCCATAAACCTTGGAACCGTACCGAACCTTTACCCATATGCTCAACTAAGATCAGGGACAATTTCCCAAGAACCGTATGAAGGTTCATGTGATCCGGGTCTGGAAGCTTTATGCAGGAAAGAGTATCTCTCTAAGGTCTCAGAGTCGTGGGAGTTTGAAGCTCCGAGAGGTTGAATTTCGTGATTCAATCTCAAAAAGGATAGCGAGTCTGATTATCGAAAGAGAATACCCCATCATTTGGTAGACGAACGGTCTGAACCCTTTCGAAAATACCCCAGATCTGTCATGACTGATGGATCCAAAGGAGGAGCACAGGCTTTAACACCTCGACCCTTTTAGCCTTCGCAAGTAGCGATAGGATCCAGGACCGCAGATCTAAGGATCTGTCAGAGCTCTATTGACCGTCGATCTTAACCTTTGCATAGGTAGGAGAGTGGATTTGACAATGTCTTAAAAGTCCCAAAGTATTCGTAACCGTCCATCGGCATAGGACCCGTGGCAGTTGGGTAGCATTTTGCTGACTCGCGACTTGGAGTGGTCAAGGGTAAGACTACACAAACTCACGATTCGCGAAATCGCGACGTGATCGTGGTGGTTGGATCCAAGCCATAAGAGAACCGTTGGATCAAAACCTCTGCGTGGTATCGCGTATCGGGGGTTCAAAGGTTGAAATAACTTCCTTTCAACTGCAGAAGTCGCGAAGTGTCAAGCACTGAGGGCTTGTGTGAACACGTGGCACACCTGTTAGGTGGGGACCGCATGGTTGACAGGTGGCATGACAACAAGCGCCCAGAGAAAGGTGGGAGTGGGTGACAGGTGGTGGACACATGCCACCTAGGAAAGAGTCAACCCATTGTTGACTTATCGTGGCTCGGGGTTTCACAGGATGAAGAAGTTGCCCCTTGATCGCTAAGGTCGCGAAACACCGAGAGCCAAGGTCTCGTGCAACGGGCGGTAGCGACACAGTTCATAAGAAAAGTACAGTGGAGGAGACAAGTGGCATGCACACGTCGCTTGGCAGAGTCCACGTAACGTTGACCTATCGCATCTTGGGGATTCACAAAGGAGGAGCACGAGGGCTCAACACTCCAACTAGTGAAGTTGCGAGTTGCAAGTAGTGCTAGTGTTTATCCTAGCCTACAGTTATATGTAGCAGGCGCTAGTGAGGAGGGAGCCATACCCATATCACATCTCGAGTATCGGTGTTTGGAGAAAAAGGAGTCGAGAGCCTTGACTCTCCAACTCGCGAGTTGCGAGAGGTGCTTGCGCTAAGGCCAGGTTGTGGTCACTTGGAGGAGGATAAGGGAAGGGAGATGTTCTGCGCTAGGCCCCATAGAAATTCGGGGATTCTGTCCCTCGAAGAAAAAAAAATGAAAAAATCTAGGTTGTCGTAGTAGGTGTGTGACACTTATCCTTTGGCAAATCTTCTCTGTTAAACAATGTATTTGTACCTTTCCCACTTATAAGAAGCTTGAATTTATTTCATTAATGGTTTGATAGAATAATGTAGAGTATGGACGTGATTGATTAACCATATTTATTACTCAAAGCATGTGATTTAATGCATACTGGTGCAAGTTTGTATTTGGTTAATAAGAATTTTCTCCTAAGTCAATATCATAAAAGGGAATTTTGTTTCTTTAGAATGAAATTGTCCATCTTTTCTTCATCTGGTGTGAAAAAACATTACTTCAATGTGAATTGTATAGGATCACTTGGTCCACGATGTTGAGAGCTCAAGGAAACCAAGGAATACCTCTACCTACCAGTGCCCCAATTTAGGAAGAAAGACCAAAAACCATACTCATGATAGACACTATTCATTTTAATGGAATTCAAGGATGTCTTACATGGAATGAAATATATATACAGTTCAACAATGAACATTTCCCATCAAAGGAGGAAGAACTAAGAATATACAAAAACATCAAAAAAAGAAAACTATGTGCTATAACTACCTGACCAACCATTCTTCCCTACAACGATGTAGTCTGGTGGGTGTATGTACACCTACATGCCAGGATATAAATGATTATAAATGAAGCAGGAAACCTAATAGCTTCATTGCTAGAATACAATATTCACTAGATATATCACTTGCTAGTGTTGGATGTCTTTCTCAAATGCAGGGATGATTTTAGGGGCTAAATTTCTCTCATGGGCTAATTTTCCATGGTTTTTCCAAAAACAAGATTCACTATTTTAAAAATGATTCACCCAAATTCTATAGGATAAAATTATTTTACCTTAAAAATCGCCAAAAGTTTATAAAATAAAATCCTTAGAAATATGAATATTTTTACAAAAATATCGCCAATCATTTCTAGTTGGCATATGAAGGATTAGTAAGATTCGCCAAGGTTTATAAATTTTCAAATAAATTTCCATCCTTAAAATCATCCTTGCTCAAATGTAAATTTATGGATTCATTCACCAAGGAGAATCCCAAGCCAATAGACATTATTCAGGAATGGTAGGAGGAAAATAGGTCATTTGTTACCAAGCTCAACAAAGTATACACCACGTAGTATTTCAAGGCACCCTATAAACTCCTTGCGGCTATGATCTATCGTAGTCTCTATAGGGAGGAGACAAGTGTCCACTTCAAGCTTGAATGGGTGCCTATTTCACACAGTGTGGCGGAAGCAAGGAAGATTTCCAAATGGGCACAAATATTGTCAAACAACATCTTCCTGAATGTCCAAGAAGCATGCACCAACAAGAAACCATGTTTTTATATGTTGGCCTTCTTGATATATGCAATTTGGGCTTCTATTCCCTTTCCAAAAATGATGTGGAATTCAAGTGTTAATTCACCTCCCATCCATGTGTATTGTTCAAAGTTTTGGAAAATACATTTTAAGAGATAATTTTATGAAATCTATGATTATTTTATCACCCCATTATTTCATATTATTTATGGCCAACCACTCCATAGGATATCATTAGAAACTATTGAAACATTAAGAGAAATTGGAGACTAGTATATGGTGAGACATTACACATATATCAAAGTTTTTGGTTGCTCTACTCCACCCTGCCTGCTCCCTAGATGTGTCTCAGATGAACTCCTAGGAAGGGAAATAACATGCAAGGAAATGGAGGTAAGTATTACTGGGTCTTTATCTATATGTAATAAGAGAGTTTTTCCTAAATTCCCTATCATATTAGGAGGGTTTTCCCTGTTCAATGTTCCACATGCAAAAAAGGAAGTGATTTCTTTAACGTAACTAATTTTGTGTATAGGTGTGGCAAAGAACCATGACCCTGGAGGGGTGTTATTTAACCACTTCAAGACCTTAGGGATGATACTCCCTTTCCAACCTGAACATAATAAAGCAGAAGTATTCTTTCAAGGGGTTATATTTTTTGAAGAAGTACTAGCACATCTCCAGAATACACAACAAATAGAAAGACTCCTAGCTAAACAAGAGAAAAAAAAGTCTTGTTTCAAGAACAAAGACAATAACTAATGGACATTGCTCAAGAAAAAGTAGAGGTCAGCAAAAACTCCCAACAACAAAAGGAGGAAGAATAGAATAAAAAGGTTATAGAGATGGAAGAGAAGTTGAGAAGAGAAGAGAAACAAAGAGAATAAGATAAGAAAAAGAAGGAAGAGGAGGCAAGACTTGAAGCAGAAGAAAAACAAAGAAAATATGAAGAAGTATCATGCAAAGCTATCGAGGAGGAAAGACAGAAAGAAGAGGAAGAGAAGTAGAGGAAATCATAGGAAGCATCCCTTAAAGCTACATAACAAGAAAGAAGAATAAATGAAGAAGAGGAGAAGAAGAAAAAAGAGGCAGAAATAAAGAAGAAGGAAGATGAAGCAGTAGAAGCTGAGAAGCCTAGAGACTCAAGTCCTAGCACAACAAAGGGGATTTCATTACTCGATTCTCCCATAAACCATGGTATCCAAATCATTACAATATCACCATGTTTCTCCTACTCCTTATTAAAACTCATATACTTTGATGATGTTGTGGTACCATTAGGAGAATAATATTTTAGCAATTTTGAAAAGGGAATCACTAAGAGAGAAAAAAAGAGGCAAAAAACAAAGGAACCTCCTACTCAGGAGACACCTGGATGATATATTGTCTGGAACTTGACCAAGACTAACCCACAAAAATAAGCAGAGGATATAGCATCTACATTAAGTGCATTTGTGGAAGCAACTATTGTCACTGTGAATGAGCACAATGCTTTGTTGGAGTCCTATAAATTAAAATTGGAAACACTTGAACAATAGATGTAGGAGAATAAGTGTCAATTGGAAAGTGAATTCAAGAACCTAGTAGATTATAAGGATCAACTTAATAAATATGAGATAGACAATCTCAAACATGTGCATGTGCAAGAAATAGAAAAATTGGCAATAGACAATCAAGAAAAAACTAGTCTTTATGAGCAACAAAAAAACATAATCCTAGAACTAGGAGACAAATTAAGAAGAATTGAACTAGATATCAAAGAGAGAAGCACAAAGAACAATAAATTGGTAGTCATCAAACAAGAGGTCGCTCTTTCCAATAAAAACCCGAGAGAGGCACAAAATAGTTTCTTTGATGAACTGAATGAAGTCCATAATTTCCATAAGGATATCAAGAGATTTTCTTACCAACTAGATGAGCAAAAGATTCAATATGATACCGTCGAACATGCCTTTGATAAGATTGTGTACTGAGAACATTTGCATGCAAAAACCCCTACAGAACTATTCATATTTACCAAAAAATAACATGAAAAAACTTAGATATTGCTAGATAACTAGAATTTATCCTCTGAAGACATCCAAGAAACCATAGAAAGTGCCATGAAGGCCTATTACAGATTCTAGAATTCTACTGATGATTTATTAGATCCTTTTGGGATGCCTACCATGGATGAGTTACATCAGGAAGTCCCTAGCAAGTTGAGAATTTTCAAGGTGGAGAAAAATAAATATGGTAGCAAGTAGGTTATCGTTCAGTTCAAATAAGTCGACAAATAATTTTAGAATGAATATCTGATACAATCAGTCAAACTAACCACTGCAACAGATTCCTACACCAAAGGAGTCCATAGAGATATGAAGAGAGAGGTTGTTGATAGAGTATATGATGCAAAACTACAAATAGAAAAAGATCAAGATGAATAGGATTGTATAAATAATCTAAGCATGTGACTCGTGGAGATATTATAAGGAAAATATAGCCTCTGAGAAATCCTCATAGTTTTATACTTCTAAATATTGTATCACGAATTGTAAATTGTATTCAAATTATAGATAGGGAAAAAGTAGTTGAAAAGAAGGGATGTAATTGTCATATTAATAGTTATATAATTTGAAAACTATGTCTTATTCTATAAAAGAGAGCTCCATGTCAAATATAAGAAATGTTTCCCCTTGTAACATTTGATGACACTATTATCTCTCATGGAATAAAGAGCGGAAGGAATTTTAGCTACCATGAATGTATTCATTTTTGTATGGGACTATTTTACATGTGCAATTACTTTATAAGTTTCTTGAGTAATAATTCATATGATCTATTTCTATGATGGTTATTTGAGCAACTTATTCATTTGTGGTTACTTATGGATGTAGGGATGGTGTTGTAGGTTTAATATATAACTATTTATGATTTAAATATGTTACAATATTGTTTAAATATATTGTTATCGACATGAAATATTTATGTAATGAGTAATATAATCTTATATTGTACCTATGCTATTAGAAATGATTCTGATCAATATAGGTTAGAAATAGATTAGAATAGATAATAAAAAAAATTGTTCTAATTAGTTATATTTAGATTTAGCAATAATTATTTGGAGGACAATTCATCCTCCTCTCTATAATATGAATCCTCAGTGGTAACTAGGCCCACATATTGGTCGAAATTTTGCATACCAAACAAGAGTGAGTCTAATTAGGACTCACCATCAAGAATTTTCCCTTACCTGATTGACATGCCATTCATACCCATCAACATAATTGGCGCTAAAAGGAGGGACATCAAAATGAATGGATAACAAAGACTTGAAAAACCCTACCCATTCTAATATGCAAATAAATCCCTCTTGTTTCAATGATTCTCATACCCCTCACCCTAAGAAGATCCTTGATCCACATATGGCTCTAGTGAAAACCCATGCTCAATTTTCTCACCAAAAAAATGAGTATCAGTCCCATCCCACATATTCAAGTCCCCCAAATTTTAGTCCCAATGAAATCATTCAACTGCAATAACAATCTCATATCCTTACCCAATCCATGGGAAAAAATCTTGGACTTGAACCGGTTGAATACACTCTACCCGAGAGATAAAGACAACCATGAATGGTCAATGTATGTTCTCCAATAGACATTGGTATCCCAACCACCAAAACACTTAATTATAAAATTTATAACATACTGAGAGGAATACCAAACCCTTTTGAGCTAACCTTTGAGGAATATCTATCTATTAGTGCTAGTCAACCACTCAGTCCCTCTGATTCTCCTCCAATCACCCCCAAAGAACACTCTTAAGGAGAGTCGTCTGAAGAATAACCTTCAAGAAGTATTAGAGTAAGAATGGCTAATGCAAATGATAATAAACTCCGATTCACTCAAGATGCGGTTGTTGTCCCAAGAAGTAATCACAACTTACCCAAACATCCTAAGAATCTTCTACCAAAGTTTGATCCCGAGAAGAAAGATTCAACTGAGGATCATATTAAAACGTTAATTCTTGTCATAAGGTTGATGAATGTTGAACACAAATATGTGGTTTCAAGATTGTTTCCTTATACTTTTGAAGGTAAATCCTTAACCTTGTATTTTTCTTTTAGACAAGGGTCAATTACAAACAGGAATGCATTTGAAACCGATTTCATATAAAAGATTGGAGATGATAAAATGGCAACAATATTGATTTTAGAACTATCCAAGATTAAAATATATTCTAAGGAAAAGGTTAAAGATTTCAATAAAATAGTTTTTTCATTAATTAATAATATTCTTGATAACTCTAAACCTGTTGAGGCTGTATCTATTGAATTATGAATTATGTACTTTTTCTCTTCTAGTCTCAATGATTATGTTTATAAAGAGAGTTGAAAAAGGTAACCTTGAAGATACATTTTAAAGAAGCCATAAAAGTAGAGAAAGATATTCTTAGGTTAAAAGGAAACCCTAGGATTAAAAGTCACCAAAGCACATCATCAAATACCAAGAAGAAATCTCCCCACTAAGAAAAATGACAAAGATTCAATGGATATGGAGAGCCTGTAAAGGATAGTAAAGAAACTAATAATGAAATTCTTGATGTGAAAAGGAATGTTGGTGAAGATAAATCCACCAAGAAATTCTTCAAAGTTCCCTTCAAGAAAAATAGCCCTCCTATAAATAAGCCTATTCCACATACTGAGGGCATTAACATGGAAGACTTCATCAACATGTTTAAGGCTTTAGCTTATGGTAGTGAAGCCTATTCACATGGGAAGTATGAAGAATAAGGGGGAGAGGAAACCAAAAAGGAATATCAATCTCAGGATGATGAAGAAACATCTTGATAGGAAGTTAATTCATTTTTGTAATATCCCACTCTTGCACGTGCTAAGCGAACTTATCCTTGAGGACACTTGCTTGCAAGTGATCCAAATTATTATACTATTGGTCGTTTGATTATGATTATGAGGCATTATGGATATGATGATATGTTATTTTGTTATATTTACATAGACATGTGCTATTGACTGGGTCCTCCTTAGTGTGCAAGACTTTGGACATTGAGGATGCAGAGGCATCGATGCAACCCCTTGGACTTCGGATCGAGTCAAAGAGTGGACTATTGGGTTGAATATTGTTGATGTGACATATGTACATATGATTATATGTTATGATGGTTGATTATTATTGCTGACATGATTCATTGATGAATGCAGGATGACGATAGCTTGTCGACCAGAATCACATGTGGAGTAGAGGGGTCAAGAAGGACAACCAGAGACTTGAGGGAGAGGTGTGGACAACAGCCCTGCCACAACCTACTAGCACTGCTGCCATGGCTAGAACTGTAGGTTAACGATTACCTAGTTCAAGAAGACCCACGATGTCGTGAGGGCAGACTATCACAGTCGCTCACGATGATTCTAAGGGGCATGCAATAAGGCAATCGCCTTATTCCTTAAAGGCCATTAGTCTCCCACAAGATCACATGGCGAAGTACTAAATCCAGGTTTTTTTTATGTCTACCAAGTCATTCAAGAGGCGAGTGGCACCCTTGGATCACGTAGTGCGTCCTGAAGGGCACGTCGCGCAAGGAAAATGGAAAGAGGCGAGTGTCACCCTTGGAGCACATAGTGCGTCCTGAAGGGCACATCGCGTAAGGAAAACAAAAAGAGGTGAGTGGAACCCTTGGAGCACGTACTACGTCCTAAAGGGCATGTCACGCAAGGAAAAAGGAAGGAGGTGAGTGGCACCCTTGGAGCACCAAGTGCGTCCTAAAGTGCACATCGCTATTTTAACTGGTAAGTAAATAAACCTAAATGACCTTAAAATGAATGAGGTGACAAGTAAGTTTTAAAAACATTTTTCCCTAATAAAAATGTCGCCCAACCTAGGTATTTAGAACATGTGGTAAAAAAAAATAAAAAAAATGAACATGTAACAAGAAGGGGGGGGTAAGAAATTCAAATTAATTTATTAAAGTCAAATTATCTTGGAGGATTAAAATTTTAAAAAGACAAATGGTGGTTTTTATCTATTTTTGCTAATTTAATTTTAGTTAAAAAGAAAAGAGGGCAAATGGTTGTTTCATCTACACTTGCTAAATTGATTTTTAGTTAAAAGGAAAAAGAGGGAAACTTAAAAGAAATAGGAAACTTAAAGAAAAAAGGGAAACCTAAAGAAAGGGGAAACATAAAGAAAAATATGAATGACTAACTTAGTAAGGAATCTTGCCATTGGAACTTTCTAATTTTGAACTCAACAAGGAATTAAGTAAGGCGTAAGTCATTTAAGAAGTGTAAGGGAATTTGGGGACACCTAGGAGCGTTTTTAGGAATGCTTTTAGGTGGGTGAGGGAAATAGGAATAATTAATTAATTAATAAAATTAATTTTCTAGTGCAACTAGGGGATCAGACGACATGTGTATGGGGGAGGTCTTTCCTAATTAATTAAATGAAAATAGAATTTAATGAGACTTTGAGAAACTAATTACTTGAAAAACTCTATAAAAAGGATGGAGGAGGAGGAGTATGGATCTAATTTTGATGTGTAATGTTACGTTGCTGAATGTTTGTCTTGACTAACTTCTCTTGTGGGAGTTGGGATACCCATCTCGGGTAACGAGTGGTAGCTTGACCTTGTGAGGTGAGCTGGGTGCTAGTTGTTCTCTGGTATAGTGTGTGTGGCCCCTTTTCGGCTCGTGGGGCTCAGGGGGAAGAAGAGTACCCCGAGCATTGGCTGGAAGGTACTGGTTAGGTCACATTGATTGGCAAGCAGAAGCTGGAAGGAGCGTGCATGGGACACAAACTATGGATCATTCATGTTTGGCTAAGGTAGTGAGATCG
>CBVK0101373381.1:0-21299 GCA_900067695.1 Picea abies | reverse complement strand
CTCTTCCGATCTCACAGTTTATATGTAGTTGTGTGTGCTATACCGTTTAATCGAAAAGACTATGCATGATGATTCGATCTACCAAAGGCATTGTAGCAGTCGTGTGCCTGCTAGCAGATTGCAGAGTAGTCAGTGGAATACCAGATGAAGACATCGTAAAATATGTGTCCCTAGCTAAGAGGGAGTGTTGATGTTTTTAGCAGTGGTGGGAGGATCTTTCCCTCCTACATGACCTTTCTTATATGCAGAGAAGATTCTGGAAGCAGGAGATCTATTGGATAGATGTTGAAATACCCTAGAAGAAATGTCGACCCAAAAGAATATAAAGTATAATGAAAAGATGCCTTCCCAGAAGAGAAGTCAGCCCAACCAAAAGGACAGGAAGACTATAAATAAGGAGGTGCCTTAGCTCATTTGTTCATTCACTCTCACTCTCCCAACTACATAGAAGCAAGGTGCAAGTTTGGAGGAGGTGACACAGTCGTTGCAGCTGCACAGTTTCTTCTTGGTCGGTCTTTTGGTATCTCTCTCTTGTGCGCTACACCTTGAGGAGGTGCGCTACCTTTGTATGGTGTTGTTGCTGTTGTTGGGATGGTATTTCTGGTTAAGCTAGCTCTTGTGCTTGTGATTTCCCATTCTCAAGAGTAGGCCAGTAGAGAGTGACTTAGTAGTCTATGTGTTCCCATAGACTATAGTCAGGCACAAATAAGAAACAAAAGAGAGAAATAAGGGTGATTTGGTAGCTAAATGATTAATTAAGCCAAAAAGCATAGGAAAAGTCACTTAAGCCTAAGTCAACGAAGCATTAGAACGAAAAGGTGCTAAAGGAGGACTTAATTAATAAATTGTTCACCTTAGGACGAAAAGCGCCTAGCTTAAATGAGGTCAATGGTGAATTAGATCGGGAACAAAAGAGAGAAATAAGGGTGATTTGTTGGCTAAACGATGAATTAAGACAAAAAGCATAGGAAAAGTCACTTAAGCATAAGTCAACAAAGCATTAGAATGAAAAGGTGCTAAAGGGGGGCTTAATTAATTAATTGTTCACCTTAGGAGGAAAAACGCCTAGCTTAAGTGAGGTCAATGGTGAATTAAATTGGGAAGAGTCTAAAGGGAGGAATTCGACCTAATTCCTCATTATGCATTGTTATGATTTGATGTTGAGAGTTCCCAGAGGAGGAAGAGATTCGACTTCTACTGTTTTGTGGATTTCTGGAGGAAACCACCACCATTGATCAGTTTCGATGTGGAGAGACACACCCTAACCCATCAGAGATACCATCCAAGTATTTCACCGTGCTATTCAGGAGTATCTAGTTATCAGTGTTGCGTAGCTCAGTGAATGGGGGCGCAAGTTCAAATAGAGGGTTTGTGTAGCTTCACGAGATCAGAGCTCAGATTGTAGTTTCCTTTCGACCCAGTTGAGATCCAGCCAGGGTGCATAGATTGAGCCACTTCCCATCAGATTTAGACAGTGGAATCCTTCAGAGCGCATCATTCAGCCATTTAGGGCACAACTCTTTTGGAAGGAAAGTTGGGGTTATAGACGAAGCATCAGAGAAAATCTGGGGAAACCCTTCTGACCCAGTTCTGCATTTGGCGAGGTGAACGTTTGGAGTCCTATAGCAGTTGATTCTGTTGGTGGAATCATTCGGGGTGCATCCAGAGAACCAAGGAGGTGTGCAGACCCCCAGGGGATGAGATCCAAAGCATCAGATGCTAGATCTGTCATCCGATAGCCTTCAGTATCATTCTAGAGGCTAGGGCGCTTCTATTAGAAAATTTTTAGCTCATTCTAATGGGTATAACCTTTCGAACGATTTTTCCAGTTTGTAGCGGTTACCGTGCTTCTCCGAAATCGCCAATTTTGTCGATCTATCCATGCATGCATCAGATATGTCTTCATCTTCTGATCACAGGTATTTTATGTTATTTGCTTGTATTCCAGTGACGATCCATGAGATCTAACTAAATACTATCTTCTTTATTTTCATTATTTCATTGTATTTCCATGCTTGAATCTCATAATACATATTATTGGGCGGTTGATGTTCCTTATTTCTGCATGCATCATATATATATTGTTTAAACCATAACATATAACATGCACATGCAAAAACCACGAAATATCTCAAGCACATAACTAAAACGCATCTAGAAACCCCCAGAATATCAAATCTGAAGTTAAAACACATCCAGAAACCCCCAGTGTATCAAATCTGTGAGACAAAAAACTAGATCCGTAGTAGATATCTTGATCAGATGGATGAGGAATATTTCAGTGGTATCAGATATTTAGTCCTTCCATCCTATGACTAAAGACGATGAGTACATCAGAAGACCCAAATGGCCATGAGCACGTAGGTGATGAATATGTCACTTACAACAGGCGCAAGGAAAGAAGGCCTAAGATTGACTTTCCTCCTTTCCCTCCCAGTTCAGAGGAAAAGGAAGAGGCACACAGAGAAGAAAAGAGAAGAGCAGAGAATGAGGCAGAGAGGATGCTAGGAGACAGATATGAGCAACCAAAGATCAGTGGTAAGGCCCCCATGGAACCAGAGGGTCCCTTCATGCAGATTATCGGTGATATGTTAGCTAGTCAGCGGACCATGTCTCAGGCCTTGGCTCAGATGGCTGATAGGTTGGCTATGGTGGGCATCCTGGGCACACAAGCCCCACATGCAGCACATGGGAACTCAGGGGAAAACAATAGACCCCAGTCACCCACTCGCACATACACCCTCTATGAGTAGGATTCCCTGACATTTGTTTCCCAATTTCCAGAGGGTGCCCGGTAGCAGCACAGATGTTGATAGCACAGATACCACCCACTTATGTAGAGGACATTGTAGAGTATCGAAGGGAGTATGTAGGATTGGGTCATGACTTCCATCAGGATATGACCCTAGTCGAGTATTGTGGACTCAGACTCAGGAACCACCCCAGAGAGCCAGAGAGAGGAGAGTCGCAATAACAGCAGGGTCATAACATTGATTTCATCCAAAAATTTGGTAAACTGACCATACCTTCTTTCAACGGATCATCCAAATGCACCACCAGATCTTGGGTACAGAAGCTAGACACCTACTACAAGCTCAACCAGATGACCAAGTCAGAGGTCATCAGTTTCGCTACCTTACATTTGGAGGGTGAGGCACACAAGTGGTGGTATCATGGATCAATGACATTGGGCCACAATCGCATCACCTCCTACAGAGTGTTCATAGAGAGACTCATGGATAGATTCGATAGGAGGGATCCAGATATCGATTTCAGAGATCTAGCCCAGTTGAGACAAACTGGCACATCAGAGGCATTCATCTCAGAGTTTCATAGGGTAGCAATGGCAGTGACAGATATATCTGAGCCTCGGTTGATCATGTTATTCACAGAAGGGCTCACTGAACCCTTGAGAGGATGGGTGAAGGCATATCAGCCTCACACCTTGCAATATTTCATCGTTGTTGTAGTCCTTACCTTGCTGGAGCCGAGTCAAGGAGTGTGCTGAAGAAGTGGGTTGTCATACCCATGGTAGAAGAGGCAGGTTTTCGGGCCTATGTGCATCTCTCTCCAAGTAAGAGAGTCTGCTGGGAAGTGGTTTTCTCCTAGAGAAAGTCCAACAGTAGCTACGAAGCTTTGAGAATTCCTGATTCGGCCTGTGACCGAGACCCAGAGAGGGAGGTGAAGCAACCGATGGACTATTCTTGTGAATGTTGAAATTATGGTATCTTCGTGAGGTATCAACCTCCATTATGACCCTTTGAAAAGATTAGAATAATCCAGAAGCAAGAAAAGAAGTGAATGTAACCCTAGAAGAGATGTCGGCTAAGAGAGATAATTAATATGAATTAATTAGTACCCAGAATGAGAAGTCGGCCTAGGTAGCCTACCATAGATAGTAGAAATACAAGGTTCCAGTCCTCACTTTAGACACAACTCTCAGAATTACAGAGAGACACTTGTGCACATTGCAGTCTAGCAGTCTTGTGTGCAAGTTCTGGAGAAGGTGCTGCCGCCAGTTCTGAAGCCTATTTCTTCTATCTTTCTGGATTGGACTCTCTAATCAGCTTTGGTTACTTCTTGCTTGGTGCATTAGCCTTGCTTGGCTATTGGTTTGCTACCAGGATTCTTCTTGTCAAGGTCAAGGTGCTCGGAGGGTGGCTTCGGCCTATGGTTGGGTGATAATAGTGATATTGTCTATGGTAAAACAAACACATTCTAACAGGGTATGGGCCCACACCTCCTTCATTCAGTATAACCACTAGAAGGGAGCATAGCCATTAGCATACTAAGCTCATTGAAGAATTGTTGCTAGGGTTTACTAGCAGGAGAAGTTACTAAGACAATGTCGCTAGGGTTACTAGCAGGAGGAGTTACAGAAACCCTAAAACCTCGATCCAACACCTTGTGATGGAACATCTCGCTCAAGAAGAAGGTATTGAAGTATGCCTTAGTCCATCGCACCTCTTGGCACTCTCAAAAGTCAGAAATGTCAAACTTGAAGTTTTGGATCAAAGCATGACCAATCACCAGTCAACTGAAGTCCTGAATGAAAAGACCAGTCATCTACACTATTCAACACTCACAGGAACGATTGAAGATGACATGTGGATAATTGATAGTGGAGCTTCTAGTTATATGATGGGAGATCAAGCCAGACTCTCAAATCTAAATGAGAAGAAGACATCTTACAAGGTAAATCTTGGAAACAAAAACACTTACCCAGTTGAAGGATTTGGACAAGCCTTCGTCAAGTTGAAAATAGGTAACAATGTTCATTTAAGCAATGTCTTATATGTACCTGGTTTAAAAAATAATCTTGTATCCATATCTTGCCTAGAAGACAAAGGAAACATAATATCTTTCGTAGATGGAAAAGTATTATCTTGGCACAAAGACTCCAACATAGAGAATGCTAGGGTTATTGGACCCGTGAAGGAAATCTATATAGACTAGTATAACAAAATGAAGAAGCTCTTGTACATGATGAAGTCAATCCCAATGAACTTTGGCACAGAAGGTATGCTCATATCAACTATCAAGCATTGTCTTTTCTAAAAAAGATGGTTGAAGGAATACCAGAATTACAGTCTACACATAAAGGAATTTGCAAAGGATGTGCTCTTGGAAAGAATATCAAGAAGCCATTCCCAAGTAGCAACAATATATCCAAGGAGATTCTAGATCTAATACATTAAGATGTTTGTGGTCTGATGCCAGTCAGATCTCTAGGAGGTTCTCTTTACTACGTAATCTCCATAGATGATTACTCAAGAAAAATTTGGTTATATCTCCTGAAAACAAAGGACGAAGTATTTAGCAAGTTTCAAGAATTCAAAACAGAAATAGAGAACCTCACAAACAAGAAAATCAATACTTTGAGAACAGATAATGGAGGAGAATACACATCAAATGAATTCATTGCCTTTTGCAAATCGACAGGCATTAGGAGGGAGCTGATTGTTCCTCATAATCCTCAACAAAATGGTGTAGCAGAAAGAAAGAACAAATCTATTGAAGAAACCGTGAAGGCATTAATAAACGATCAAGGTTTATCTATGTTTTTATGGGGAGAAGCAGCCATGACAACAATATATGTTCAGAACAAAATTCCTCACCGCATATTGATGGATATGACCCCGGAAGAAGCCTTCTCAGGTAAGAAACATAATGTGGAAAACTTAAGAATCTGTGGATGTCTTGTTTACTCTCACATTCCCAAGGACAAAAGGAATAAATTAGAACTCTCAAGAAAGAAGGGAATATTCGTGGGATATAGTGAATCATCCAAGGTTTATAGAATCTATAACCTAGAACAACATAAGATTAAAGTCAACAGAGACATGACCTTCAATGAAAAAATGGATTTCAAGAAATCCATAGAAGAAACTATAGAAAAAGAAGAATATGAAGAGCCTATTGAAGAAGGCACATGTCTTCCAGAAAACCAGAATGAAGAAAAGGAACAACTTGATCACTCGATGCAACCATGTGAGACCATTGATTCAGACACTGTACCTAAGACCAAGAAACGACCAACTTGGCTTGAAGCAACCCTATAAGAAGTAGAAAGACTCAAGGCCCCAAGTGGGACCTTCAGAAAAAGTAAGAAGCCCAAAAGATTCTCCAACTATGCAGCATGTATGACAAAGATTCTAGACAAAGAACCTACCACATTTGAAGACGTAGTTCAAAAGAAACAATGGAAAGAAGCCATGACAGAAGAACACCACTCTATCATGAAAAATGATGTATGGGAAATTGTGCCTAGACCTGAAGAAAAATCAACAGTAACTTCAAAATGGGTATATAAGATCAAACATGCAATAGACGGAAGCATGGATAAATATAAGGCAAGGTTTGTAGCTAGAGGTTTCTCCCAGAAGGAGATAGAAGACTATAACGAAACATTTGCTCAGGTTGCCAGATATACTTCCATTAGAGCTATCATGTCTCTTCTCGCTTCCATGGGATGGAGTTTAGATCATATGTATGTAAAGACAACTTTCCTCAATGGAGCAATCGAAAAAGAAGTATACATTAAACAACCTCAAGGGTTTGAAGTACATTCCAGAAACACTCATGTTTGCAGATTAAATAAATTTTTTTATGGACTCAAGCAAGCTCCAACAACTTGGGATGCTAGAATAGACAACTATCTAATGAGACTTGGTGTCTCCAAAAGTCAAGCAGATCCAAATCCTTACTTCAAAGTTGTGAAAAATGCACCTGTGATACTACTACTATATGTCGACGATCTATTCCTAACAGGTGAAAATTCCCTCATCATCCAGTGCAAAAAGGAACTAGGTTCTGAGTTTGGCATGAAAGATCTTTCTCTCATGCATTATTACTTGGGACTAGAAGTATGGCAGAAGCATGGTGAAGTATTCCTTGGATAAGGAAAGTATGCAATAAATATTTTTCAGAAGTTCAGAATGATGGATTTCAAATCTATGGACACTCCAATGACCACAGATATAAGAAAAGTAAGAGACTTAGATTCTGATCCAATAGATCCATCACTATATCGACAATTGGTTGGGTCATTGATGTATTTAGTGAATACTCGACCAAACATTTGTTTTGTCGTGGACACACTAAGCCAATTCAAGGTGGAACCTACACATGAACATTGGACAACTGCAAAGCATGTTTTAAGGTATATCCATGGGACACTAAACTACAGTTTAAGATATACAACATCCAGTGATATACAACTTCATGGATTCACAGATTTATATTGGGCAGGAAGTGCAAAAGACAGAGAGTACTTCAGGGATGTGTTTCATCTTGGGCTCCACTATGATATCTTGGGGCAGTAAGAAACAGAATTATGTCACACTCAACACAGCAGAAGCAGAATATATCGCAGCATGTAAAGCATGTACAGAAGCAATATGGCTGAGAAAGTTGATTTCTAATTTATTTGATCAGGTTCCAGATTCAACCATAATACATTGTGACAATCAGAGTTGTATAAGGCTATCAGAACACCCAATGTTTCATGAATGGTCGAAACACATTGAGATAAAATATTTCTTTATTCGAGATAAAGTCTAGGAAGGAGAAGTAAAGCTCTAGTACATCCCCACAGATGAGAAGACAACAGATATCCTGACAAAGCCTCTGTCAATATGAAAGTTTGCATATTTCCAAGACAAAATGGGGATCGTGGAAATAACTCCCTTAGCTGAAAGGGAAGAAATGACTCTCTAGGTTGGGAGGGAGCACTGACATATTATTATTGAGGATAGTGATTTTCAAGTTTGAAAAATGGTCCAACTTGGGAAGTTCCTTTCTAGTTCGAAAAGTGGTTTGAGATTTCTGACAGACAGGCATTTTCCAGTTCGAAAAATGGTCCAGATCGAACGATCATTTTCGTAATGAAAATGGTTCGATGGATTGTTGATTTACCATAGCCAACGGTTTCTCATTGTGGTTAAGATGGGGAATGGTCTAGGACAATCTCTCTTCTTGACGGTCACTCTTAGTAGTGGTCAAGAAGATTGGTCCACCTCGTCAGGCAGTCATTCTTTCGAAGCTCACAATTGTGAGCAGTTTCGAAGAATGGTCCATTTTGGAGGTTGGTGCAGGACATTCATTCCCTAGGGCAGATTCATTCTCTCCAGGTTGCACTTTGTTTAGTGTCGGAGGAATGGACTAGATAGGTGAATGGTCCAGGTTCAACAATCAAGGACAAACTTTCCCTAGGGAAAACTCATTGTCTCCAGTTTGCACTTTGTTTAGTGTCGGAGGAATGGTCTAGGCTCATAAATCAGGACAGTTATTATTCCTTACCTGAGAAGAGTAGACCAGATAGCCCATCATTGATGTTCTATTATGAGGGAAGATGCTCTTCCAGATCTCACAGATGTGAGTGGAAGAATGACCTAGATGACTCAGATTATAACATAGCATTGTTTCTGTGTATATTGATAGCAGTTGATATAATGGAGACTGCATGTCTCCAAACAGTAGAGATATGCTACTATGGTGGATATGTTCCACTGTTTGTGACTGTGTGTCACAGATCGAGTAGTTGTGTACTACTATGAATAAACACAGTTGTGTTCTATCAGTTGACATTGTACCAGTTTTCATGGAGATTATCCAGTTGGATAATAATGATGGTGCTCGTGATGCTACCAGTTGAATGGTCTATTTGTGCTCAAGACCATTATCAGTTATACCTCCATAGCTAAGAGGGAGTGTTGATATTATGGTAGCTTCAAGAGCTATCAACCTCCATTGTGACACTTTGAAAAGATTAGAATATTCCGGAAGCAAGAAAAGAAGTGAATGTAACCTTAAAAGAGATGTCGGCTAAGAGAGATAATTAATATGAATTAATTAGTACCCAAAATGAGAAGTCGGTCGAGGTAGCCTGCCAGAGCCAGTATCAATACAGGGTGCCAGTCCTCACTTTAGAAACAGCTCTCAGAATTACAGAGAGACACTTGTGTGCACTGTAGTCTGGTAGTCTTGTGCGCAAGAACTGGAAAAGGTGCTACCGCCAGTTCTAAATCCTATTGTTTCTATCTTTCTGGGTTGGACTCTCTGATCAACTTTTTTTACTTCTTGCTTGGTGCATTAGCCTTGCTTGGCTATTGGTTTGCTACCAGGATTCTTCTTGTCAAGGTCAAGGTGCTCAAAGGGTGGCTTTGGCCTATGGTTGGGTGACAATAGTGATATTGTTTATGGTAAAACAAGCACATTCTAACATTTGTCTCGATAGCCGCAGAGGCGTCTCAACCTTGCTCATTAAGACTCTCTAGGTGTACAAGGCATTGCTCGAGATTGGAAGTGTCAGGTAGGAGAACGACTGCCAACTTAAGAGAAGGGATTTCTCATTCAATGGGTAATATCGAATCCACACCGTGTAATAACTAGAAAGGGGAAAAACTGGTGGTAGTCTTGACTGAGGTTCGGTATGCTCAGAGTGCAGGATATAGCATGATGTGCCAGTAGAATTTACTATGACTGACAGTTTTTTGCAAAATGGTCTTGAGAGACTTGTTGACAGCCTCTACTTGCCCATTTTCCTGGGGATAATAAGAAGAAGAATGACCATGTTTAAACCCCATCTTAGCTGTTAGTTCTTCCAACATCTCATTATGAAAGTGACTTCCATGGTCAGTGACAATCTCACTTAGGATACCAAACCAGAAGATAATCTGATTGAATACGAAGAAAGTTGAAATCTTCCCATCGGATTTAAATGTAGGTATGGCCTTGGCCCACTTAGTAAAGTAGTCAACAACCACGATAATGTGTTGATGCCCCCCAGCCGAAGTTGGGTTGCAAACAATGAAGTATACCCCCCACTTGGTGAAAGGACCAACGGTAATGATTGGGTGAAAGGGGGTTGGATGCGAACGCATTTTCCGAGTGAACACCTGGCAGGGGTCACACTTCTTAACCACTTCAATGCAATTATTAAAGATAGTAGGCCAGAAATAACCGGCTCGCAAAATTGTTTGGGTTGTCGCAAGCCCGAATAGATGACCACCACAAGCCCCACTATGGAAATCGTTTAGTATAGACTCAGCTTCTCCATGAGTTAAACAACGATGCAAGATATCGTTTATTCCTCGGCAATACAAGGTGTCACTGATGATAGTATATTTCTTAGCTTGGTATCTTATACGTCGTCGATCATCTCGTGAGAGATGTTGAGGGAACTTCAAAGTCTAAAGATAGATAACAACGTCTCCATACCAGGGGTCAGACGATGAGACAAGAAAAATGTGTTCATCCGCAAACGAATCAACATGGATAATGTCCTCATCTAGACGTGGAAAATCAGATATCAACTTTGCAAAGAGCAGGGATTTCTTGAATTTCACGGAAGCGAAATCGATATCAAATTCCTGTAAAATGACAATCCATTTATTATACTTTCCCCCTATGATATGTCGGGTAAGGACGTATTGAAATGGATTGACATCAGTAACCACCGTAGTTTTACAAATCAATATGTAGTGACGCAAATGCCAAATTACGTAAACGACAACCAAATCTAGCTTCTCAGCGTGAGTGTAATTGAGTTCAGGACCGAGTAAAGTTCGACTAAGATAGTAAATGACGTGATCATGGAGCTCATCATCCTCCTGAACCAAAACCATGCCAATCGTATCCTTAGACGCAGCAATATAAATAAAGTAATCTCTATTGTAGTCAGGTGGCTTCAGTAGAGGCGCCGACACCAAAGCTTTTTGCAAAGCATCGAATGACTCCTGGGCTCGCTCACCCCAGATAAAAGGGGTGTCCTTCAAAAGATGCATGAAACCTTTAGTGATAGTGGCATAGTTCACTTTAAACCTACGAAGAAAGTTAAATTTCCCCTGTAGACCTTAAAGTTGTCTAATCGTGCATGGGGGAGGCAACCGAAGTATTGCCTCAACCTTAAGTGGATCTACCATGATTCTAGTCTCAGAAACTAGAAAACCTAAAAGGTGACCAAACTTAACGCAAAAGATGCACTTGTGAGGGTTCAACTAGATTCTATAGTAATTGCATCTTTTGAAAACGAGTCAAATGTGAGTAACGTGATCCCCTCTCTTGTGAGAGTGAGCAGTGAGATCGTCAAGGTAAGCTTAGACTATGTGCTTTAGATTGTGAAAAGAAAAATTCATGCCATGCTGAATGTTTGGTCCAACATTTTTAAGGCCGAAAGGCATTTTCCGATATGCAAAAGTACCCCAAGGACAAATAAATGTCGTCTTGTGTTGATCCTCAGGCTTAGTTTGAATTTTATTATATCTTGAAAATCCGTCCATAAAAGAAAATACTTCGCTTATCGCACACTCGTCAAGAATCTTATTGATGAAAGGTGTGGGAAAGTTATCTTTAGGACAAACCTTGTTCAAGTCACAGAAATCCATACATACGCGGATGGTTCCTTGCTTCTTATCTATGGGAGCGAGGTTGGATACCCATTCAGTTAAAGGAACCGAGTAGATGAAGCCAACATTAAGTAGCTTCTCCACCTCTGCCTTAATAGCAGGGGTCTTTTGAGGGTTGACAGCTCTAAGACGTTGTCGAACAGGTTTAGCATCCGGATAAGTTTTAATCTCATGTTCTACAATACAAGGGTCGATCCATGGCATCTCTTCATAGGACCAAGCAAATACGTCTCGAAATTCCTTAAAGAGCTCAGTGTAGATCAGGATTTCTTTTGGCAAACAATCTGAACCGATATTTACATTTTCAATCTTACAAGGGGTACGAGAGATGTCTATATGGACGGTAGGAGAAATACTTGTCATATTTCCTTCGGTATAAATTTTGTGCATATCAAGTGGAACTACGGCATGACCTACTATCTCTCTCAAAGTAGATCGAAAGTCGTCTTGTTCGATTCTTTCAAGCTCTGGAAGAAAATAAGAATGATGATGCATATCATCCCAGGGTTTGTCGGAACTGTTCATGGCTTTGATGATGGCTTCGTCAGAAGGAAAAGTCCCATCGAGGCAATCATGTGAACAAGACAATGAGGTGGCCCATGTGGGCCTGAACATAGGATTTTCCTCGTCCGTCTACAAGGGAACAAGATCATGATCGATAGAAGAGTCAAGATTAACCTAATACGCAATCTTTGTTGTTGATAGTGGCATGGCCATCCCAGCATGTGACTATCCTTCACAAGATAAATTCGGGGAAGGTAGGGTCCATGGATAATCAAAATAAGATGTAGGGAAAGGAATGGACTTCCCAGTCGAGACGGGCCTACTAGACATGGCATAAACGTGATGGTTCGATGTTGAGAAATCGAAAGTACCCATAAGGGAAGAATACATTCCAACACCGATATTCTCAGTTACCGGCTAAGAATTGTCGATCACACGGATTGACTATCCAAGAGATGCATTAGGACTAGAGAACGCAAAGGAAAACTGAGCGATTGTCACAATATTTCCTTTGTGAGGAAAGCAAAGAGTACAAAAGATAGATGACAAGATGGCGATCATAGCATAAGTCCAATTGCGACCTAGTAACAAGTTATAATCAAGAGGCACATCAACTACCTCTACTTCCACCTCTACCGTCTTTCCACCCAACTGGACCAGAAAGGCAAGGAGAATACCATGAGGGCAGAAGGAATGACCGTCGAAAGAAGTCAACATGTTCGATGACTTGGAAAGGGTCGGAGAACTGAGAGATTTTCAACATACCAGGGACATCACACACGTAGCAATGCCTTCATCAACAACCGCACGTTTGATGGTATACTTTGAATACTCCACATGGATTTGGAAAGCCACATGGTAAGGCAAGCGAGGCTTAACATCTGTGATGTAAAACTTGATAACCTTTGAGCCACTAGATTCTAGAGCTCCTAAAGCAACGAGTAAGGCATTCCTCTATGAAGGACACGTCTAGAGTACCTCCAAAGCCGACATCGCACAAGGGGTTTGACCTAGGTCCTCAACAATAGAGTAGTTCTGGGCAGCTCTAGCATTTGGATTATGGGTAGAGCACTTGAATACTCCTTTTGAAATACGAGGTGGTGGCTCTGGTTTCTCAATCTCTAAATTCGTCTCCAGAGGAGGAGGAGGAGATTCTAGACCAGGAATAGTTTGTTTAAAACTATAGTCTCGAGATCGAGTGGCTATATCGATTTTCACATCGACCATGTTGATACATAAATGGTCGCCATCTTGTGACTATTGGTTTTGACCTCCACCAGCCACATTTCCTGTGTTTGAGGAGCTCGACGTTAAGTGTTGATTATGAGGGAATGGATTCGTCAGCACAATGGGTGATTGAGCTAATAGCCTTGCAACTTCTGCAAGTTTGGGGCATAAATGTGTAAGGTGATCATCTATGCAAAGATTATAGGGAAAATTCACCTTATGTCTTTCTCATTTTCCCTCTCGAGCATTATTACTCGTATTCTCATTATTATTATTATCTTTGGGTTTATTACCATTTTTCCCACCCTTACGGTTGTTACATCCTTTCTTCTTATTCCCTCCTGGTTGTTGGTTACCATTCAGGTTGGATGACAATTGCACTGAGTGTACATCCGCTGACTGAGTGGGGTTGGAGGGCACAGACGAGGCTGGTCCTCCTGCAGACTGGCATAAAGACAACTCTTTCAATTGGTTTTTCACCAAGTCTGTGGACTTTACATTGACAGAACCTACGATGTTATCGGTATTAGGTCTGGGATTTTTCCCAGGGTCATAAGTAGACCAAGGTGCGTCAAGAAGAAGGTGGTATAACATCCCAGACTGAGCATATATCAAATCTAACTATTGGGCCCTAAAAATTGTTTCTTCTTCAGTGGTAACCCCAGAAGTAGCAACGTCCTTCGAGATGGTGTTGATATTATGGTAGTTTCGGAAGGTATTTACCTCCATGTGTAAACTTGACAAGAATAGAAGACTCTGGGAAGCAAGAGAAACCCTAATGAGTTGGCTAATAACCCTAGAAGACGTGTCGGCTCAAGAAGATAATATGTGTTAGCTTATTAGCCTTCAAGAGAAGAAGTTGACTAGAATAATTAATATATATTGAACAAAAAGGTACCCAAAAGGAGAAGTCGGCCCCAGTAAGTCTGCCAGAACCACAATAAATACAAGGCGTGAGTCTCTTATTTGGCACATCTCGGCAGTTACATAGAGCCAATTTTGTGCATTGCAGTTGCAATCTTGTGCGCAGGTTTGGAGGAGAGTTGTCAGTGCAACTGTTGCAGCTAGCAGTTACGTTTTGGCTTGGACTATCTCTTGGCTAGGGTTTGGACTATCTAATCAGATCTTGTTGATGCACTATCCTTGGGGAAAATTGTGCTACCCTTTGTATGGCTATCTAGCCTAGGGTTTTCTTTCGGAATGATTCTTTGTCAAGGTTAAGGTGCTCGGAGGGTTGGGTGACAAGGGTATTGTCAATGGTAAAACGAGCACACACCTTTCATATTCTAATAGGTTATGGGCCCACACCTCCTTCATTCAGTCTAAATGCTGGAAGGAAACATAGCCGCTAGGATATTGAGCTCATTGAGGAACTGCCGCTAGGGTTACTAGCAGAAACAACTTCCAAAACATTGCCGCTAGGGTTACTAGCAGGAGCAGTTTCAGAAACCCTAATCCTCTCATTGAGGCACCTTAAGTGAAGAGATTGACCTAATCTATGGACAGATCAATGTGCCCTAGCCTAGCACATCTCCTGGTATTCTCAGCAAGCCAAGACGTCAAGTTTGAGTTTGTGGTCAAATCTAGGGTTTGACCAAGTCAAAAAAACTATGACTTATTCTATGAAGTCAGAGAACAAGTTAGATTGTAACACCCTGTTTCCCCCAGCTTGTAAAAATAACTATATTGGCCAAGAACTATGGAAAACTCAAAGATGTGAATGTTTAATTTGACGGACCTTTGTATAAAAGGTCGATGAATGTAAATTATGTTATGAATACGAGTTGCATGACTGTTGGGAGGGGAAGTGCTAAAAGAGACCACAATAGCTAATGAGAGGTATTGGAAGGGACCTGGAATGGTTGCATTAACTTCCACCGAACCAATACCGTACTGGTTTTTACTTGCTCAAAGACCAAGAGCAACTTTCTGACCCTAGAATAAATTACTCATCAGGATGGTAGGTGGGGAAGCTCCTTAAGAGTTAATGAGGGGATGGGGGTGAACTGCCCATCCGTAGAAGCTCTCAGACCTGACCAAGAATGGGGGAATTCACGCCACATGCAATCTTGCAAAAAAGGCAGGAAAGGAAGTGTGGGGAACGGGGGGAGAGAATATGCGCGATAGGGATCATGGAAGAGAACCGGGAGGAACTCTGAAAATACAGGGAGTTCTAAAAAGAGGAGGAGGAGAGTAACCTTTGTCCTTGACTTTCATTGAGCTGGAAGTAGGAGAATGAATCTCAAGCATCGTGGTCTAGCTCGGGGGTGGCTAGTGGTAAATCCATTTGGAGTCACTGAGCCTATGGTTGGGTGGAAACGAGAACCCCTCTTAGCAGTCGCATCACGCATGGTGTTTCTGATAAGTGTTTATGTCTTGTATTTTGAATTGAATATCCTGGATGCATGCTCATGTTTATATGCTCATAAATGGTCTCTATATAGAAGTGATTGCCTTGTGTTTTGATTGGGAATAATGGATGCATGCTTATACTTATATATGACCATAATCGGTTTATGCATAGAATGAATAAGTTTAGAATACGAGTCCGTTCTCTTGAAAATTGTCCCATCTACTTAACTTGCACTCTGTCCTGGTTTAATTCCTGAAGGCACCTTTTTCTAGGGAGTTTCCTCACATTTTAGATTCGGAGTGAGTTCCTTGAAAAGACTACCGTTATAGAAAACCCACGAGTTTACTTTACCCCAGTCACAGAGTTCATAGCTCGATGAATTAGGAAGGCATCTCAGTCAGGTCACCAAGCCTAGGGATAATTACCCAAGAATCATCTGAAGGTCCAGATGACCTGGGTCTAGAGACCTTGTACAAGAAAGAGTGGTTCTCTCAGGTTTCGAAGTCATGGGAGTTCGAAGCCCTGAGAGGTTGAATCTCGTGAATCAAGCTCAGAAAGGATAGCGAGTCCAATTATCGAAAGAGAATACCCCATAGTTTGGTAGATGAACGGTCAGAATCCTTTCGGAAATACCCCAGATTTGTCAAGACCGATGGATCTAGAGGAGGGGCGTAGGCGTTAATACCTCGACCCCTTCAGCCTTCGCAAGTAACAATGGGATCCAGGACCATAGATCTAAGGATCTATCAGAGCTCTATTGACCGTCGATCTTAACCCTTACATAGGCAGGAGAGTGGACTCGATGAAGTCCTGAAAGTCCCAAAGTATTCGGAACCATCCATCAGCACATGACACGTGGAAGTTGAGTAGCATTTCGTTGACTTGCGACTTGGAGTGGTCAAGGTAAGACCACATGAACTCACGATTCACGAAATCATGACGTGATCATGGTCGTTGATCCATGAGTGATCTGGACCACCGGTTTAGTGTGAATAAGTTTCGGCGTTTCGGCATCCGGGAAACCAGAGGGCAAGACTCCTCATCTTCACAAGTCGTGATATCCCAGTATACGAAACCCCGATGTGCTCTGTGGATGAGCCAGTTTAGTGTGAATAAGTTCTGACTTTTCGGCATTCGGAAAACCAGAGGGCAAGACCCCTCGTCTTCGCAAGTTGCGAAATCTCGGTATACAAAACCCTAATGTGCTCTGTGGATGAGCCAGTTTAGTGTGAATAAGTTTCCACGTTTTTCCATTTGGGGACCAGAGGGAAAGACCCATCGCCTTCGCAAGTCGCGAAATCCCGGTATACGAAACCCCGACGCTCTCTGTGGATGAGCCTGTTTAGTGTGAATAAGTTTCGGCATTTCGGCATCCAGGAAGACCCCTTATCTTCGCAAGTCACAAAATCTTGGTATATGAAACACCAACGCACTCTGTGGATGAGCTGGTTTAGTGTGAGTAAGTTTCGACATTTCAAGGGACAGGGAGCCAGGGAGAGCTCGCACACAGAAATTTCGAAACGCGAAAGCCGGAAGCACCTTTTTGGTAACGCCTGTGGTCATAGCCAACGATCACATGGAGGAGGATAAGGGAAGGGATGGTCTACGCTAGGCCCCATAGAAATTCGGGGATTCTGTCCCTCGAAAAAAAAAAGACGAAAAATCTAGGTTGTTGTAGTGGGTTTGTGACAAATTGGTATCAAAGCATGGTTACAACACTTGTCCTACTTGGGCTCATGAAGAAACTCCATTTGAAGTACTCTTAAAAGGAGTAACTCTCTATCCTAACCCCCTTTATCAAAAGTCGAAGTTAAGAATGAAAATTCCTATGGTGTGTATGCATTTGAAAAATATGAATTATGCGTTTATTGTGAATGAATATAATATTGACTAACAACAAGTGTTCTTCCTGCACAACAAGCGGACGATCAACCACAGGAAACTACAGACGCATAGAATGGTGACACACCATGAAGTGGGGGATGGATCCCACAATAGAGATGAAGAGTCTGACGAAAGGAGAGTGGTAGAGACCCCTCTAGATCTAGTTGAGACTGTGAGAAGCCTCATGGTCGAACTACAGAGCTGCAAGGCCGACAACGAGAGGTTGATAAAAGAGAAAGAGAAGCAAATGGAAATTAATTCAGTCTTGCTGTAGAGTTTATCCAACATACAAAGACAATTGTAGCATGGACCTGACACTAGTCACGTGGACCAATGACAGACAAAGAAAAGTTGAAGTCCACCTGAGATACGAAAATGTGATCGGTTAAGTGGCTACATTGGGAAGAGCACCTCGAGAAAGGTCCACCCCAAATATAAGGAACAAGTGTCTGACGATTCCTCTGGAAAGGAAACTGGCGATTCGGAGGAATCTTCTAGTAGCAGAACTAGTTCTTATTCTCGAAGAAAATGGAAAAAGAAAAATCATTCCAAAAATCATAATCTCGAAGAATTCAAGAAGGCCAAACCACCCTCTTTCGACAGTAAAATAAAGAAGGGAGAGGAAGGGGAGGCCTGGCTGCTTGGACTAAAGAAGTATTTTAGAGTCCATGACTTCTCGGAAAACATGAAGGCCCGAGTAGCCACTTTCAACCTGAATGGGAAGGCTTCCATTTGGTGGGAAGACATTAAGAATGTAAAAGGGATTCACGAAGAAGACCTATCTTGGGAACGGTTTGAGAAATAATTCAGAAAGAAGTATTTTTCGGAAAAGTATTTCGATGAAAAGACTAAAGAATTATATGAACTCAAGCTGGGGCAACTCACCATAGAGGAATATGTCAGCAGATTCCTCGAATTGTTGAGGTATGTACCCTATATAAAAGAAGAAAAGGCAAAGGTGCAACGATTCATTAGTGGACTACCTAAGGACTATCAGAACAGGATTGAGTTTGACGAGCCAAAGACCTTAGAAGACACTATCCGAAAGACAAGATATTGTTATGAACAGCTTGGGCATCAGACAGAACCCCGCGAAGGTTGGAAGCAGAAGAATAGTTCGAGATTCCAGAAAAAGGGGTTTAAATCCCCAAGATTTAAAAACTATAAAAAGGACTCAAGGATGAGCTTCCCAAGCCGAAGTGTACACCAGCAGAATTTCCCCTCCTAAAGCGGAAATAAACCTTTTGGATCTACCCCAGGAAAGATTGATAACCCAAAGAGAGAACCCTTGAAATGTTGGGGTTGTGGAGAAGAACATCTACTGAGGGACTTCTCGCACCAGCAACAGAACATTCAGAGAATTTACAATGTTCAAGAAGCTACCACCATCAATGACATGGCCAGAAGTATGCCGCAAATTTATGCAGTCGTGGATAATAAACAAGCTGACCACCAAGCTTCAATGGTGGAGATGGAAGGTATGATCACCAACCATCTAGTGTCTATTATAATTGACCCTGGTTCAAATTTGAGTTATATAGCTCCTAAGGCTGTTGATAAGTGTAAATTACAGCCACGTAAACACGCCAAGCCATGTTTGGTACAGTTAGCCACTGGCACCAAAAGAAAGGTAGCGGAGGTCATACCAGCTTGCCAATTCACTATGGGTGAATTCCCCACTTAAGAAACCCTTAACATACTACTCCTAGGATCGTATAACTTGTTGATTGGTATGGATTGGTTAGCCACATATAAAGCCAAACTGGACTATTACCATAAAACCTTAGAATGTGTAAGTGAATAAGGAAGAAGGATAACCCTTCGAGGGATCCAAAACCCTGTCTCGGTGAGACGAATATCAACCCTTCAAATGAGAAAGTATTGTAGAAAGGGATGTCCACTATATGCGATACAGGTGTTGGAATCAATTGAAAATGACAAACCAAGCCTCGAAGACCACCCCTCACTAAGAGAATATAAAGATGTGTTTTTGGAAGAGGTACCGGGTTTACCTCCGAAAATGGACATTGACTTCTCGATAGAACTTGCACCAGGAGTAGTGCCCATGTCTAGGACACCCTATAGGATGAGCACACTCGATCTAGTTGAGCTTAAATTACAACTAAAAGAAATGATGGACAAAGGCTATATTCGGCCCAACATTTCCCCATGGGGAGCACCAGTTTTGTTTGTGAATAAGAAAGATGGTACCCTCCGACTGTGCATAGATTATAGACATCTCAATAAGGTAACCATAAATAACAAGTACCCCTTACCCCGGATTGATGACTTGTTCGATCAATTGGGAGGTACTTCCATCTTCTCAAAGATTGACTTGAGATCTGGATACCATCAAGTCTGAATCAAGGGTGAAGACATCCACAAAACTACCTTCAGGACGAGATATGGTCACTATGAGTTTGTGGTAGTACCATTTGGATTAACCAATGCCCCTGCCACTTTTATGTTCTTGATGAACAATGTGCTCAGCAAATTCCTAGACAAATTTGTACTAGTTTTTATTAACAATATATTAATTTACTGCAAGAATAGAGAGAAACATGAGGAACATCTTAGACTTGTGCTTCAAGTGCTAAGAGAACATCAGCTCTATGTTAAATTTAGCAAGTGAAACTTTTTCTAGAAGAAAATACATTACTTGGTCCATGTCATATTTGAAAAAGGAGAAGCAGTAGACCCTAACAAGATCTGGTCTATCATGAAATGGCCTACCCCAAAGGACGTTTTGGATATCAGATCCTTTATGGGCTTAGCAGGATGCTATAGGAGATTTATAAAAGGATTCTCCAAGATTGGTTGTCCAATCACTGCCCTTCAGAAGAAGGGAGCTAAATTCACGTGGACACAAGAATGTGAAGAAAGATTTCAATCCCTAAAACACCTTTTGACCCATGCAGCCGTGTTGAAGATCATTGATCCCGAAAACGACTTCCTCGTGTGCACAGATGCCTGTAAGGAAGGGCTCAGGGGAGTCCTTATGCAAGAAGGAAGTGTAGTCTACTATGAATCCTGAAAATTGAATGAGCAAAAAGAAAACTATGTGACCCATGATCTAGAGCTAGCTGCCATAGTGCATGCCTTGAAAATGTGGAGGCATTACCTCCTAGGAAGGAAATTCGTACTCATGACAAACCACTGTAGATTGCGACATCTGTTTGACCAACCAAAACTCAATGCTAGACAAGCTAGGTGCATGGCCCTTCTTAGTGAGTTTGATTTCGAAATCAAACATATCAAGGGAAAGGGAAATAAGGTGGTCGATGCCCTTAGCAGAAGTATGAAAACAATTCATCTGGCAGCGGTGAGCACCTGCGAGACCAATGTCAGGGAAAGAGTTAAGAATGCACAATAAACAGATACATTCTTCCAGACTGTGACCTCGTACCTGGAGCAAGAACCCATAGGGATAAAGTATGAAGGCTACCAGATGATAGATGGAGGCCTGCTAACTTACAGAAACAGATTTTATATTCCAGATTGTGACGACTTGAAGAGGTTCATAATGGATGAACTACATAAAAGACCATATACTGGTCATCCAGGATACCAGAAGATGATCACGGCCACCGGGAAACAATTCTATTGGCCTGGATTGAAGAAAGACATAGCTGAGTACTTATCCAAATGCATAGAATGCCAACAGGTTAAAGCAGAACACCGACACCCAACAGGATTATTACAACCTCTACCAATCCCGGAATGGAAATGGGAAACCATTTCCATAGATTTCATCACTAGATTACCAACATCGACCAAACAGAATGACGCCATCATGGTAGTGGTGGATAAACTGAGCAAGTCCGCTCATTTTATCCCCATCAAGTTGACTTGCAAGGCAATATATATCGCCAACATATTCATGAAGGAGATATTCAGACTACATGGTATGCCTAAAAAGATCA
>CBVK0101373377.1:0-12904 GCA_900067695.1 Picea abies | reverse complement strand
TTTTTCAATGCACAAGAACACTATCTCATACACCAAGTTGAGGAGATTGAAATGTGTGGACTTGTACACACAAGGTGAATGTGTATGGTGGAGAGTCACTTGAAGTCATTGAAGGCTTTCCTTAGAAAAAGAGCACGTCTTGAGTGATCTATGGTGGAGGGATATATGGTATATCAATATTTGGTGTATATTGGTCAGTCTCTTCCTAAATTAGTATCAAAAATCATGAAGGTGCCTCAGATTTGGGATATCAATTCCATTAACAAATTTGAAGGGGAGGTCCTGGTCAGGAAAGGTAGAATGAGGAAAGTGAAAGGTAATTAGATGGTAGAGATCTACAATACTTTGAATTAATATTTATTTATTTCTATATTTCACTTATTTAATTTTTATTTATCTTCCATAATCAATTATTAATCTTCATTCTAATTAGTAATTTTTATTATGTTTTCATACAGTTGGTTGAGAGTGGGATGCACTACATTTATACATCACAAATAATATTGATTGGATGAAGGCATAGATAAATGAATGTATACAATGTAATGGTAGGTTATCATAGGAAGGGGTGGCTACTCTGCTTAAATAAACTCATCGTAATCAAGATACCAATCTTACTAAGGGGGAAATTGATTTATCATATGGTTTAAAAGATAAACAAGCAAGCATATTATTCACCCACATCATGTTTTAGTATTTTTCCAATATATTAATATATGTGGTGTGTTTTTTTTATAAATTTTTCCTAAGTCTAAATATGTTTATTGATTGATAATGCACTTTTTACGTGTCAAACATATTTCAGTTGACACACCACAAGGCTATGTGGTGCAATGGTTGTAAATTTCACATCAAAAAGTTGGATTGCAATAAGAAAACCTATTATAGTGGGATAACTACAATCTTTCAGGTCACTAATGTTTCCTCAAGAAGTGACAAGCATCCAACAATATCATAAAATAGATACTATGGGTATTTGGATGATATAAACGAGCGTGTATTTACATCCTTCAAGTTAGTTTTGTTCGAGGTCAAATGGTACATGTTACAGATGAATGAATGTGATATAGATAGAACTGTTATTGATCATGCCAATGGATTTACCATGGTTAAGAAACTTATGTTCTTCCAAGCCAATATGAGTAATCATTTTATTCATAGGTTCTAGGTAAAGTAGGTTGGTCGTATGTTGTCAGATATGATCCAAGAGGAAGGCTTATAAAGTATAATTTACCAGAAGAAGATGACATTGAAGAAGAAGAATACACATAGGAGCATGAGGTAGATGTATCGTTAGATGAAGAAGTCGAATAAGTTGAGCCAAATGTAGATGACAATGTTCTCGATGATCATATTGATGATGATATTATCGAAAATGACTTTGATGGTGATCATGTTGCATAAATGATATTGCATGATGATGATGATGCATGATGATGATGATGCATAATGATGATGATGATGATGATGATGATGATGTTGCATGATGATGATGATGATGATGCATGGTGATGCATGATGATGATGATCAATGATATTGCATAAATGATGAAATGTATGAGTTAAGTGATTATATCTTTTACATGATTTATTCTCTTTAAAGTATTTATTTATATGGTTTAATCATCACCGTCCTTGTCATGATTTTCATCATCATAATAAACACTGTCATCCTCCTCCTCATCATTTTCATCTTCATCATTATCATGATTTTTGTGGTGGTGTCATCATTATCGTCGTCCTCATCGTCATTGTCATCATCATAATCAACATTGTCATAATCATCATCATCATCATCATTGCATTCATCATCATCATTATCGTCATCATAATCACATTCGTCATCATCATCATCATCATCATCATCATCGTCATTGTCTTCATCATCATCATCGACATTTTCATTGTCATTGTCATCATCATCATCATCATCATTTCCATTGTCGTCATCATCATCATTGTCATCATCATTGTCATCACCATCGTCACCATCATCATCATCATCATCATCGCCATAAATCAATTCCATCATCATCGCCATCGTCATAATCATTTCCATTGTCATCATAATCATCATTTCCATCATCATCAACATGGTCATCATCATCGTCATAATCATCATTGTCATCATACTTTTCCTCCTCGTCATCACCATCATTATCATGATTATCATCACGGTGTCATCATCATCGTTGTCCTCATCATTTTCGTCACCATAATCAACATTGTCATCATCGTCGTCATCATCATCATTATCATCATTGCAGTCATCATCATCGTCATCGTCATCATCATCATCATCGTTTTCGTCTTCATCATCATCGTCATGGTTATCATCATCATCATCGTCATTGTCTTCATCATCATCATAGACATTGTCATTGTCATCATCATTGTCGTAATCATTTCCATTGTCATCATCATCATCATTGTCATCACCATTATCATCATCATCATTGCCATAAATAATCATCATCGTCATCACCATCATCATCATCATTTCCATTGTCATCATCATCTTCATTGCCATCGTCATCAACATGGTCATCATCATCGTCATTTACATACTTTTCAATTAATTTCTAATTAGTTTAGAAAGCAAATGAAGATTTTATAATTTAATTATCAATCCGGTGTTCGTATGGAACTTGCGAACAGTCGTGGAAAATCTATGTAAGAAGAGTGTTGTTTGACTATGGCATTGTAGCACTTTTAATTGTCACAATTTTAAGATCCAAAATATTTTAATTGAGTCACCAAGCTATGGTCTTAACCATGGAAGATTAAAGAGCACACTTGCATGAAATTGAAATCATACTTGCATGAATAGAAATCACTCTTTGCAAAATTTAAATCACTCTTGCATAAATAAAATCACACTTGTGGAAATTGGAAACACTCTAGCAGAAATAAGATCACACTTATGGAAATTGAAAGCACTCTTGCAAAAATAAAATAACACTTGTGGAAATTGAAAGCACTCTTGCAGAAATGGAAATTATGCTATGATATGTAGGTGACTTTCTCAAGTATGATGAAGATATTGTATTGTTGCAACAATTAAGTGTTCATTATATTCGATGCCAATTTGAAATCTATTGAAGATTATAATCCTTGGAAAATAAATGAAATAAAGTGCACCTGCAAGCAGAGTTGTAGAAATGTGGGTTGCAACAATGAAGCTACAACACTAAAATAATATTGATTGTCAGAATTGTAGCAATGGACGTGGTTGTGAAAAAATACACAAGTCACAACAAAAAAAATACTTTATGACAGAGGCTAAAAATATGCGAGTTGCAAAAATCAAACCAAAGAGTTGTTTCCTTCCAAAATAACTAAATCAGTAGTCAGACTACAACTTCAAACCAAAAAACTGAATCACATGGAAACTGTAATTCTATCTTATGAATCTAATACTGGTAACAAACCAAACAACATAATATTGTTGAAGCCAGGGATGATTTTAAGGATGGAAATTTGTTTTAAAATGTAGAAACCTTGGCGAATCTTACTATTCCTTCATATGCCAACTATAAATGTTTGGCTATATTTTTGTAAAAATATTCAAATTTATAAGTATTTTATATAGTTTTTATAAATTAGCCCATGAGCGAAATTTAGCCCCTAAAATCATCCATGGTTGAAGCGATTAAGTTATGATATGAACGAAAATGACGGTGGATTAAAATAAACATCTATTGCATATCAATGACGCTACGAGTATGAGGTTACAACAAATGAAAAGAAAATGGAAATGAAACTTAATAATATAAATATACTAGCCTCTACTTCCATTGTCTAGACAATACCTGGCTAAGGAGGGGGCCCTACCTCCTTAGACAAGGTATTGGTTGATCACACCGGAATCATGTGATTGCCAAGACATAAAAACACACATGAAAGCAAGAGTAGAAACTTATATTGTTGAATTGAAAAGATATAATAGTATAATGTATATGTATGAATTATCTCCTCCTTTAGCTCTGAAGATACAAGGTTTTTATACACTAGTACTACTATTCTAAAATTATACAATGATTAGATGGACAATCATGAAGATCCAATTGTTCATTTTGTTATAGCATTTTTGTTCAATTTAGGTTGTGTGTAGACAATGGACTAATTCCTCCTTTAGATACCTATTGTTTCTTTTCATTGAACGTTGCGCTGACAAATCCTATTTGGAGTCACGAGCATGAGAATCGTTCTCTCCGTTGTAACTATTTTCCTGGAGTTGAAACAACTGTGAATTCGTCCTGAGTTGCAGCTGGAGGGTTTTCACTTGGAGTTGCAGCAACTCACTTTGCGCCTGGAATTGTGTCATCTTGGAATTGCAACTGAGAAGTGCTACATCCACTTGAAGTGTGACAACTCCTATATTTTCTATGCAACAATATTAGAGACTTGAAAATAATGAGTTCCTTATAAGACTTACATAAAAGTAACATAATAATGGAACATAGGAAGATGATTTGTACCTTAGTGATAAGTGTGGTGAATTGGATAAATGAGGTGTCAAAAATGGAATGATAGAAAGAAAATGATAAAAAAAAGGTATAGATGGGTGTTGGAGATATGCCATTTTAGGTACCCGTCATCTCTCCCATCCAAAAAATATTACATGTCCCCATGCAACCAATGATCACTCGACGTTGGAGAGATCAGGTTGACCTTGAGGGTCACTAGCACCATAGATCACCTCATGTTCTACCTTTCTCTCTTCATTGATGTATTGGTTTGATGAAATCCCTCCGATTTCTTTTCTAGTATTCGTTTGAGTGGTTTTATCAAATATTTTTTGTGAGTTGGTTGAAGGTTCCCTTGCAACAAGAGGACTTGTTGCAGGGAAACATGACTTTTTAGGTTTCTTTAGTTCCTCTAATTCTTCTGTGATTATCTTCAAATTGATCTTAAGATTTAAGTTTTTCACTTTCAATGTTTTTTTCTCCCTTACCAAGGAAGCATAGATAGGGAGAGAGTGGGGGACACTTACCCATATGGGAGTAATTTAAGTAAAATCCCGTCGCTGCAACTATTGTGGGCCTTGATCTGGTGTCCCGACAGGGCCCTCTTCACAATTTCTCTATGGGTCCTCCTCTTCTCATTGTTGTTCTGGTAAATGGATTGGTTGTTCCTCAAGGGGTCCACCAATGGGTTCTTCTGTAGCAGTAGGGGAATTTGGTTATGTTTCCTGCTTGTCCTTCGTAGTAGCACGATATAATCTATCAAGACTTCCTCTTGCTGGAGCAACAAGAGGAAATGTTTCTTGTGTGGTGCTTTCAATTATACTTACAGTTGTGTCAATAAGAATGTCCAATTATCCCTTGTCCTGTGTAATGCTAGAGAATTCTTCCTGTGTCTCGTGAGACTTGGGAGATTGTGTGGGAGTAGGGATTCCTGCTTCTGCTATTTTTTTTTATCTGATTTGTTTCTTTCTCTACAAACAAGCTCCCTGCTGGTTCTTGTGGAGTGGTAGGGGATTTTGTCTCTGCTTTATCCTTGTCAGAGTTTTCTTTGGTGAGAGAAAACTAGCCATCACCGAGATCTATCTAATCGACTTCCAATATAGTATCCACCCTTGGTTCTTGTGTATTAGGGGAGGAATCAATTTTCTTTGTATTCTCATGCTCCTTTGGGACTTGTTCGACGGGCTTGGAAGTATTGTTTTTCTTCCACGCAGTTGCAACCTATTGCTTGGTGCATTGTTTATTTTTCACTGAATGTTTTCTTTTCTTAAAGCCTTGAGTTTACTTGGTAGGGGGTTTACTGGCTGTAATTTTGATATCATTGTCATGGTATGCTTCCAGTGGATTTGTAGCACGACGATATTTGTCCTTGATTTTTCGCTTGGATTTCCTTTCCTGAGTTGTAGCATCTTGGTTGGCTATATCTACAAGATTATTTTCTGGTGGAGGTGTGTAGCCAAAGTGGCTCGTGGAGTTGGGAGTGTAGGGAATTCTTGTTCTGTTGCTTGAAGTGAAACAACTTCATGTTCTTTGAGGAGAAGTAGTGGTTGCACCACACTATTCCAACTATGACCCTCTTGTTAAACAACATGCTCGACTAATAGTTTGATGAGGCTGTGATGTGTCACTGCCTCTCTAGGGCTCTTATTTCTCTGTACCAGTGTCGACATTGTTTGCAATGTTCTAAACAAGAAATACGACATGTTGATTGATCGATTATTGAGTAAATGATCAATTAAACGAATGTGTTGCACATAGATAGTGCTAAAGTGGCCTTCACAAGTAAAATATATTTGAACAAAGATGACAACATCTTCCCATGGATGAGGTAAATATTTACGTTTGAAACTTGTCCCTTTCTTTACCAATTCCTCCCTTGCTTCAAGAAACTGTCGTAGGACTTTTGGCTGGGAGGTTATTTGGCTGTACCACCTTTCACTGATGTGAGGCAGGCTAGTGATTTCTGCTATTGTTTCTTCTATAAACTCCACATGTGTTCCTGCAACTGTAGTATGATCTACCGAATATCTCATGGAAATTTTTTGAGCGATATCATCGTTGTATCCCTGTAACCGTAATAAATACTCCATCTAGCCTGATCTCCATAATATTTCCATGATATCATTGTAAACCTCTAGTAGCATGGGTTCGGTCGGCTCTCTACAGATCAATGATCATCCCATGGCTCCTTCCTTCTGTAAAATCTGAGTGTTCGTGTTTGCAAGGGCTCGTTCCAGTTATGGGGGTGGTGTAGTTTGGAGTTGTAGCAATGCGGTTGGTGGTTATGGAAATTCATGATTGTAGTAATGATGGTATGATGTGGAAACTTACGAAGGAATGATGAGACACATGCCATAAAATGAACTTATTGATAATTTAGATAAGAATGCATACTCTTCATATCCTACCTTGAGTGGATGTTGAATACAGTGTGAGTGGAGTATCAACGATGACATTTGGAGTCACGTCGATGATCCTTGTTGGAATTGCAATGCCATTTCTCATTGTTTCACTGATTGGAACTGTAGGAATGACAACACTGAAAAGTGCAAGTTGTAGGTGGATTCACGACAAAGGGAGTTGCAACGACGAGAACTACAACATTGACGATGTACCTTTATGATGCAGATAAGAGTTGTAGCATAAATATTGTAGGAGAAGGTTGAGGGTGGAAAGTGAGAGAAATGGAATTAGGCCGTGATTGGAGTGGCAACAACATGAGTCATAGAAATGATGCTGCGGTAATGAAAACATAATACTGAGAGTAATAAAAGAGGGATGTTGCAACAACTAAGATTATGACTATTGGTCCTAAATTTTTCACCTGACTGCTAAAGGGAAAAGCTAGGCCACCTCAAGTTTTGGGATGATTATTCTTTTTATAATTTGGTTTTTTGGATCAGTTAGAGGGTTGGTTTTACCAAGAGAGGAGCATGGTTGAGTTGGAAAAATGATATGGATGAGGGCCCTCCTTGGTTGGTGGAACACTAATGACAGACAAGTGAAATAATATAAGACAAAGGGGAAACAACAAATTAGTCAATGCATAATCCACTGCAAGAAGTTCAATACTTAAAATATCATTTCAAGACATTAAACAGTGACATCACCCTCCCCATTATATATTGGTAAATATTTCATGTAATATGTGGTTAGGAGTGCATGTAATCCTACAGGAAGAACTAGGGGTGCATACCTGGAAACAATTATGGCATTCATCCTATTAGCAGCCATGGCTTGAGCAATAGGAATCTGAATATTTATGGGAGCTACAGGGGTGGATGCTAGACTATATGATGAAGTAGAGTTAGGAGTAGAAGATGTATTACGTTCCTTGGAATTGTGATTTTTAGGGCTAGAAAATTCAAGTTGCTTGTGATGATGAAAAGAAGTAGACTCTTTGGGCACAAATTTACCCTTGAGGGGGGAGGTATATCTCTGAGCTACAGTGGAATTTATTAGTTGCCTTTCTGGATCAGAGACTACTGTGTCCTTCTCAGGGTTAGGATGGATCTTTTTGGCTTGTATGTGTTCATATTTGGATCTGTTGAGTCCTTTTTTGGGCACCAATATTTCTTTCGCAAATTCTACTCAGTAGAGTTGCCACTATATTCTTTAACCATGGAGTTGTCGGATGAATGATATGCAGTTTAAATGTGTCTAGTCTTCGTTCACCATCAAATATCAGATCTGATGGTTGTATTTATCCCAGGGAAATATATTTCGTTACTCCATTCCCCGGCAATGACGCCATAAGATGTTGCTCCTAAGATTTGCATCTGACTGCTAAAGGGAAAATCTAGGCCACCTCAAGTTTAAAATAATTGATTTTTAATTTTTGTTGGTTAGTTAGATGGTTGGTTCTACCAAGACAAGAGCATGGTTGGGTCAGAAGATGATAATGATGAGGGTCCTCCTTGGTTGGTGGCACACCAATGACAGACGACTGAAATAATAAAAACAAAGGGAAACAACAAACCACTCAATGAATAATCTTCTGCATGAAGTTTAATACTTAAAATATCATTTCAAGACATTAAACATGTATCCAAAAATAAATTATTCCCTTAGGTTGTGATAAAAACAAATCTTCACGAAGCATTAGCTATTTTCACAGGTTGCATATCAATAAATACAAGTTATACAATAGCTAAAGAAAATGAAATGTACTTTGCACAAATAAAAAATTGCATTCAAGATAAGATAGAAACACATGAAGATTTGAATGAAACACTGTAATCAAGAGTATATTCACTAGGTACAGATATTTAATCCATGCATAGAACAGGTCCAACCAGTCTGATGTATTTCTATCCTTTTCTCCTAAAACTCAACCCTCAAAACATACAAAAACTACATATTTATCAGAGTTGCAAAGGGTCTCGTCCATCTAGGACTAAGACTTAACTCTACATTAACAATTGTAGAACAACTAATTAATTTGAATAAAACACTGTTGGAGTACAAAAATGTATAGTTCACACTTGACTTAATAAAAATAGCGTTTCTTATCACACACAGAAGACAACTTATTATTCTTTAAACCAAACAGAGTCTTGAACTGAATAATTGAAAACTGACACTAGCGATGAAACTTGACTAATGTGAGTGTTGGAATGAACTGAGACTATGGAAGAAACCGATTCAAAGTGACTGAGTTGAGTTCTACATTGATCATGGCATGCACGTGCACTATTGGAGGCCACTGAAGACAACTGGTTGTGCAACATGAAAATCTCTTGGAGTGATGTGGTGACTTGATGTCATATAAGAACGTGATTACATAAGTTGTCGAGGGTGGTTTGGATCTACACTGCTCTGACTCCTATTCAAGCATTAATGTTCAAGCATTTTCCGTCCCCACAATGAAATGTGGCTGTTGATCTTGTCACAATCTGTGATCCGGGTGACCTTAATACCTTATCTCCCCTGCTAAAGTTCTATCTGTCTGCCATATTAGAATTCCCCTTTCTGATTTAGTAATGGCACCAATTTAGATGCAAATTTTGTATAAATCTCAGAGTAGTATGGGCTTGAAGTGACGCGACGACTTGAAATAACTGCCATGTGTCATGATGTATGAGTGCCATGTGTCTCAGGGACTTCAAGCTTCAAGAGTTTAGACATTGAAGGTATTAATTTCTCTAAATGGTCGAATAATGAAATTATTTCAAAGATCTACGGTCCTCTTTGATTTGAGATCAATGGTCCACAATTACTTCAGGAGTTCGGGCTTCGGGCTTTTTCAATGCATAGTTCTTACAATCCTCCAGAGTGTCGTATATCCGAAGTGAGAGATATGCCTCTATGTGTCCTCTTGTTTTGGATGGCCGAGATTCACTTAAGGAGTTTGGGCTTCAGGATTTTTCTTCTGCTTGCTCACACAATCCTCCGAAGTGCCATATTTATGAAGTGTTAGATATGCCTCCATGTGTCCTCTTGTTTTGGATGATCGAGATTCACTTCAGGAGTTCTGGCTTCGGGAGTTTTCAATGCATAGTTCTTACAATCCTCTAGAGTGCCATATCTCTAAAGTGAGAGATCTCCCTCCACCTGTCCCTTGCTTGAAGATCAACGATCTTGAGCGATTGTGGGCTCACAATTGCACAATCTTTAATTTTCTTCCCGATCCCCACAATGCGAAGATGCTTGTTCATAGCGGGATCAGTATGCACCGTTGATCTGTTGATCTAGAAAGATCCACGATCCTGAGTGATTGTGGGCTCATAACCTGCAAAAAATTTAATTTGCTTCCCGATCCACGCAATGCATCCCCACCATTGATCTCTCTCTAATGAGATTTGATGATCATGACTTAATCTTTTCTTGATCTGACGGTTGAAAATTGAACCCATTTGTTTTCTTGTGTTTCAAGATCGAAATGTATTGCTCTAAATGATGCATTTTTCTCATGGTTTCTTACTATGCATACAAAGGAATTGGTGGACATTGATGTCTCATGTGCACATGAAAGGCTTGGTGTGCCTGTTGCATGTTCAACTAGTGGAAAACATGATGACAAGTATTTCAAACTCAAACTAGACATGAAATTATCTTTCAAGGAAAACATAAATAATTCGGCACAAAGAATCATTCAAACAATCCAATAGGAAAACCAGGTCATTGAACAGATGGGAAACTGAATTTATCAATCAGAAGAGGAAAAAATCGACGAAGGCATAGGGAAATGAGAGAGGAGAGATAGGGATGTAGACCTAGGTTACAACAACGACGATGAAGCTGCAACACAGGTGATGTAAATCGTAGCAGCAATGATACAAGTGAATGTGAAAATGGGAAAATGAAATGAAAGTGGCACTGAAAGAGGAGTTGCAGTGACATGAGTCACAACAATGGAGCTGCAACAATGAAACATAAAGTGTTGGGGGGGAAGCTGTGCATAAGGGAGGGAGACTACAATGATGTTTCATCTATGAGAATACGAAAAAGGGATTTGTGAAATATGGGATAGGTGTAGTGGAGTAGAAACAAGGGGAATGAGTGAAATGTAAAAAATAAATGATTCTCTACACTAGGGGAATTATTGGGAATTGCAGTGACAACCAGAGTTGTGACGAAGAAAATTGCTGCTACAAAGGGAGTTGCAACAAGGAAAATGACAACAGAGATAATCACAACAATTGGAATTGCAACAATAGGAGGCGACAACAATGTTATTCTTCCCTGTGGATCCTGCAAAAAATATTATTAGAAAGAAACAAGTTTTTATTGAGAAGGATCCTGACATAACCATCATTAAGCCATGAAGTGCCCTTGTTTTGTTTTTCAAGCACTAGCTAAGTTGGTTTTCACTTTGTTTTTTTTTAGCGTTAGCTAAGTTGGTTTTCATTTCTTTTTGGGTAGAAGCATAAATTATCTGGTAAGAAAATTTCCAGATCACGGTTGAGCCATCCATTTGTTCTTTTCTTCATAAAGGTTTCTTTTGGTAGGGGTCGTTGGTATAGGAAGACTCTATTTCCATTAGCCATGAGAGGAATCTTATATTCATCGATAGTGTGGACTTTTATGGCTCCACTATCATACACTTTGTCAATCTCATATGGACCAAGCCATCTAGTCCGAAAATTTCTTCTAAAATCATTGAACCTGGAATCGAACAATAATGCCCAGTCTCCAACCTTAAATTTATTTTTCTTGATAAACCTATCATGCCATTTATCCCTTTGATGTTGTATCACTGTGGCTCGATGTAAGGAATCCTATCATAGTTTGTCCAACTCATTGATTTGGAGAAATATTTGTTTCTGAGCCTCTGATAATTCCATCCCAAGTTGTATTACTGTCCTTAATGTATGAATCTCTACCTCAATGGGCAGGAGTACTTGCTTCCCATAAACTTACTCATAAGGTGTGCACCTTGTAGTAGTCCTCCAGGTGGTCCTGTAGGCCCATAAGGATGCAGGGAGTCTATCAGCCCAATCATTGAGGTGTAATCTAACCATTTTTGTAATGATAGCCTCAAGGAGTTTGTTAGTGCCCTCGACCTGTCCGTTTTCTTGTGGATGGTATGGTGTTGTTATTATATGCTTGATTTTGTAGTTGTCCATCATATCTCTGACAAATCATGATTTGAATTGAGTTCCTTCGTCGATCACTCTCTCGCATGGTATCCCAAACCCTACAAAAAATTCCTCATGGAGAAATTCTATTGCCACTTGTTTAGTTGCTGTTGGAAGTGCCTTGGCCTCCATCCATTTTGTGACATAGTCTATACAGATGAGGATGTAGGAGTGTTGGAGATATGGTGGATTTATTGGTCCCACAAAATCAATGGCCCACTTATCAAAAGGTTTTAACACCATTTGTGGTTGTAGTTGCATTTCATCTGTTTGTACGGGTCTACCCATACGTTGAAAAATGTCGCACCTCTTTACATATTATTTGGCATCTCTTAAGAGTGTGGGCCAATAATACACTTGATGAAGTATTTTGTACCCAGTTATTTTATGTGTAAAATGGCCTCGACATGGCTCATCATGAAAGGATTTTAGGATGTCATGGACTTCAACTTCTCGTAGACACCTTTTGATAATAAAATTAGGTCCACTGTAGAAAATGTTGCCATCAATCCATGAGAATATTTCACTTTTCTTGACTATACTCTATCATTCTTTAGGGTTCAGGTGATGTGGAAGTTTACTTGCAAAACATTTTTTAGCAATATCTGCAAACCAAGTTGAGCTGGTAGATACTGCAAAGAGGTGTTCATTTAGAAAATGGTCATCTACTCGAGGTCCATTTTCATTAGATGTTATTCTAGAAATAAATTTGGACACTACATTACCTTTTTTTGGTTTGTCTAGAATGGTAATATCAAATTCCTGCAATAAAAATAACCATCTAGTAACTCTGCCATTTGTGATTGTTTTTTTCATTAAATATTTAATAGCAACATGATCAATATGCAAGATTAC
>CBVK0101373374.1:0-12284 GCA_900067695.1 Picea abies | reverse complement strand
TTTATCTTGTTGTTGTGTTATTTTATGAGTTAAATTGTTGTGCATTAACTCTATGTATGAGATTGATTTATATGTTGTTATAATAAATTATTAGATTCATTCATGCTTGTTTAAAATGTTGTAGATGAATTTACTAAATGATAATAGACAATCATTAAGTTTGGTTGTAATTCATGGCTGGAAGCTACATGAATTTAATTAGATAGCATACTTTTAATTTATGAGTTTTCCCGCACATAATGGTCCTCTATTGGGGTGGGGAACATTAAATCTTGAGTAATTTCCTCATGGTGAGCTTCCTTTCTCCTTTTATTTATTATTTTCACAATGGTCTTTGTCTTATCATCAAATGTATAATTATCCAATGATAGAACAATGTCTTGGATTGGTTCAAGACTACCAAGGTCAAGAGAAATTGGAACCATTTTTCTTGGAATGGAAGTTATAGGAGTAGTATCAATGGAAGAAATAGTAGTAACAACAACCAAGTGTACATTTTCAGTACCTGTGATGGTACTGATCTCTACATTTTCCTCAATGGTTTTTTCAGGAGTATGTGTTGCTATTTGGTTCTGCTGCTCTCTTCCTATTTCAATACTTTGTTGATCTGGTTTGTTACCTATGTGTCAGATCCAGAGACATTGTGGTCATGATATTTTTCATATTTGGATTGCTCATCCTCCTCTTCATCAACTCTATTTATTCAATACCTTGTTTCTCATTATTTTCCTTTAAGAAGGCATTTTTCCTCTTGAACTACCAATTAATGAATTCTTCTATTTTGGAGATATCTCTTATTTGATTAATTCGATGAATCAAATCATGATAATTTTTAGCTCTCTAATTTTTTTTTTCAAAAGGATAATCTCCATGCATATATTCCTTGACATTTTTTACTATATTGCAATGTTTTCTGACAATTTCTCCCGGGTTATGTTTCTTGAAATTCCCATGAGCTAGCAAAATTTTGTCAATTTTCTCCACCTCTTTCTAAGCATGATTTGCATTTAATAAAGAAAATGTGCCTAATGAAATTGGGAATGAATTCCATTGTCTTTTTTGGCTTCTTGATAAAAAGGAAATGATTCCAACACCGACATTCTGGTAAGAAATCTCTCTAAGAGCCAATTTGTTTGGGCCATATCTAGGTAGAATATGGGGAGCCCCTTCACACCCATATATTATTATGTATGAGAATTCATCATCCACAAACCAGTCATTGGTATCCTTAATAATGTCCATGGTATCCTGAGTGAAGCTATGGGTTGGTTTATTTTTCAAAGTAAGGAACAGGGGAACCATGAAATAATTGCATATATTGTAGAATAAATTTTTACAATTAACTTCCCACATTTTAGACTAGTATATGTGGATTTCCTCTTCAGAAGTAGATCAATTATAGGTTAGCAGAGGAAAATGTGTGACTGCACAGACATCATCAATAACTAGACATAAAAAATCATGGGCAATACCCTGGATTTGCTTCATGATATTTTTGAACCTCTTTCTTAATATTAGTAGAGATGATGTGATCCCAATTAAATACTTATTCTTTGATAAATTGGTGAATAACATGAACCCAACTCAATTTAAACTTAGAAGCATCCTTCTCACCATAAAGGTGACATAACATAATGGATATCATCTTGGAGGGTTTCTTCAACCGTGGAACATGGTATATCCTATCCCCTATAACTTTGAAATAATTTGGATCATACCACCATTCCCTAGTTATATCAACCATTTAGATTTCTTCTCCCTCAACTTCCTTTTGAATCAATTTCTAAATAAAATTGTCATCTAGACAAACTATGGGTGCACCTAGTTTATACATGTTGGAAAGGTCATATGGTCTAAAAGACCCAACAATTTGACGAGAGTGATTGGCATTTTCGCATGTAGAAACATTAGTATGAGAGATTATCCACCATACCATATCATAATAAGGAAGCACCATTGGTATGGGAACAACCTTATGAAGATAGAACTTCCTGATGTCAACCAGGACGTCAACATCAGATTCATATTCATATGTGAAATCACCATTCTTGATGAATTTGTATATCTGGCTCCACTCCAAGCTATCAGTTTCTCCTATCTTGAAAGATGTGTTTGAGAAAAAAGTTGAATTGGGGTTTCTCTCGATTTCTTCTTCTTTGACCTTATGCTACTTCGCCTTCCCTTTTCTAGTCATCGTGTTGTAGATAATTCTTGCAAACAGACAATTCAAGGTAATATTTAAAAATAAAATAATATAATCTAATTTTAATTAGCAAATGCACACAAGAAAACTAACAAGGAGAGGAAAACCAGTAAGAGTTCTTTGATTTTAAACTCTTGAACAAATGCGGCCAATGTTAATGATCAAACCCTAAAAGGAATTGTATGAAATGCTAGCAGCGTTGAAGATAATATTAATGTGTGAATTTTGGTTGTTTAATAAAGCTTTAATCTTAACCCAATGTTCAATTAATTAATTTAATTCCCATAATCCACAGTGTCAGAGCCATTAAATGCATGAAAAGATAGTTAGGCTTATTCAAATTTGTGAGGAAACGTTCTTCATCGAGTACCGGGTCATCGAGATATCTTAAGACTTAAAATTTAAACAAGGAATGAAGCCCAGGCTAGTATATTTATCAAGACTATTTTGCATTACTGCACCTTATCTAATTATTATTCTTTTAACCAAGGCACTAGCCACCAAGTTTTTATTTAAAAACAGATAACACACAAAAATAGAAAACCCTAATATGATATAACCGGGTTACCACTCCACCGAGAGATTATTACAATATTTTTAGGAAAAAACGAAATCCAATCCGATCCAATTGGGCCACCAGGGCATCGAGGATTTGTTAAGAAATTAAGGACAAATATAAAACTTGATCCAGTATAATGGGCCCACTGGGGATTGAAATTTATTAAAAGAGTTTAAACAAAACATAAAACCTGATATAGTACCACTGGGGCATTAGATCACCGAGCCACCGGGGATTGCAACTTATTAAAAATTTTTAAACAAAAAATAAAACCCGATCTAGTGCCACCGGTAGAATGGGCCACCGAGGATCGAGTGACCATCATAAACAATAAGGTAGTTTGAAATTCGATCTGGTATAACTGGGACAAGCCACCAAGAACACTAGGAAATTTATCAAAAGTTTAAAACAAACAACTTATCCCATTCCAGTGACACCGACCCATCGAAACCTCGACCCACCGAGACACCGAGGCATCAAAAATAGGGACTAAGGTTTTATTACCTAGTTATTTTGTTTCAAAATATTATTTGGTAAGATTTTATTAGACTACACATAATAAAAATCTATCAAAAGGGAAATAATCAAGAAATGAAAAATTGAAATAAACGAAAAACGTAAAATTAAAAGTGACCCATTGTTATTTATTTTTAGATTTTTTGATTAATAATAATGGGGGGTTGTTGAGGCTCAACAAATGATGACACATTGGGTGAAGCAATTATCTATATCTAGAATTACTTAAAAGTTGTATTCCCGTTACATGTTAAAAGTAATCTCAATGACTGACTATAAATACATATCTCTTAATTATGGATACCACCATATGTTCAAGAATTTTTTAAAAGATAATTTCATTAAATATTGACATAAGATAACTGAAAAATTACATATTCAAGCAGATTTATGAGGTTAATTTTCCTTAGCTTTCAGCCCATAAATAATTAGTATAATTTGTGACCTCATGATTTCACCATGGGTGAGTAAACATTTTCCTACATGTTTTATGTTGATGAAAATGAAAGGATTTCCTTATAACAACATTTTTGAATTTTGCTAGGCTAATGAAAGATAGGATATATTATTACCCTATGTTTATATCATTTACAAAAATATCAATTAGTCCTCAAAGGATATGTACTCGAGCCTAATGTTGTTTTATGTATTTGGTGTTTTATCAAAGAAAAACAAAAAAATTCTTGTAACATAAATTTATATTAGATTTAAGAAATAATTAGAAGACAAACCTGGAAAAATATTACACATCAAGTCCAAAAGTGAGATAAAAAACCATCAATGTTTTTTATTAATTCAATTTTGAATTACAACCAAAAACTTTCTCTTCATACCCCTCTGTGGGTAAGGACCAAAGTAAGGCTTTGAAGTCAAAGGTGGAATGTTACATCACACAAAGACTACTGGTTTCTTCTAAGTAAAGACCAAGAATAATAAAACTAGATCAACAAGCCACAAATGTACCAATGTCTTGACTCTACAAAACAATTCTAATAAGCATTGAAAACTAATTCAGAGTTTATGCCTCTCTATTTTCTCATTCTTTGTCCTTCCATCAAGTTCTTCTTTTATTTCTCAAAGGTAGTTTTGATTAGTTAAACTACCTTTATTTTGATATTTAACTAAATTTTAGTTAAGTGGGACCAATAATAAGTAATTATAATAAGGGTTTTTAAATAAATAATAAGTAATAGGTGGGGACCCCTAAATAACTTTATTGTTTAATTTTCAAAATATCCCCCTGTACCTCAATAATTGCAATATGCATACCATCCATAATATAATTTAACATTTGACAGCCCCCAAAAATTGAAATGCCATAAATACACTTGTAACTCCAAAAATGATCTGAAATATATCAAAACATTGTCTGTTGTCCCAAAAATAAAAGTGCAAGTATGTCATCAATAAACTACCAAATAAAGTCATCATAAAATAAAACTAAAAATCATATTTTTTGTGTGAGGTTGTCCTCCTTTGTCCATTGTCTTGAGATGAAGCCACCTTGTGTGTCTGTAAATTTTCCTTGGAAGGATTCTTATCTTTATTTGATGATGCTTCAGGGTGCATATCACAAAAATTGACATTATTAGGCTCATTCTTTTGGGGAATCAAATTTGAGGTAATATAATGAGAATATGAATCAGAACTAAGTGATATGGCAACTTTCTTCCCTTTGCTAGGTTCCAGTTCCTAAGCTAAAAATTTGTTTTTTTTTGGGTTGTTGGGAAGACAGTGCATGTGAAACCATGGAAACAACAAGTTGAAGTGGCTTCTTAGAAGGAGGTGGAGGTAGTGGAAAATATACAAGAGGCCATTCATGGTGATGAGGTTGACGGTCATGAATTATTTCATTCCAGCCATGATTGACTAGAATTTCAAGCTGCAAACATACATGTGGATGCATAAGAATGTTGGTTATGTTGGAATGAGGTTGTAATGGAGGTATGACAGGTGGTGGAAGATTATTAAAATATCCTTGGATTGCGAGATTAAGAAGACTAGTTTGTAGGAGTTGATTAAACTCCTATGATTCTACATCAAAACGTAAAGATAATCTAAGTCTCTTATTTTTGCCTCTCTTCCATCCATCTTGTTTCCCTCTGTTCCAATTTCCTTTGTTATATCTGTTGCTACCCCGACTGGAAACACTCATCTATTAACATAGACATTAGATTAGAGTATACATACAACAACAAGTAAAACACAAAATACAATTTTTCATTTAACATAATTTTCAGAATTGGCTTTGACTTGATCAACAATCAAGCATGCAATCAACCATAGGTGAATGAGAAGAGTAAATTAAAATCAAACTATTTTCTCTATTTTGAAACATCTCTAGATCTCATAGCTCTTACAATTGATAATTATTTAAGAACATGGGGATTTTAATGAAATTGGGAGTATGAAGGGTTTTGTAATGGTGGGAATGTGAAAGAAAATGATAAGGAAATAGTGATACGTGTTCAAAAACAAAACATATCAGTCATCAATCTTCAACCAATATCTCAATATTTATGCCCAATGCTGATCAATAATCATATCATATATGCCATTCCAAGTATCATTGACTGCTAGCATATCCATCATCCATGCTTTTAAAAAAATAAACCTTTGAATTTTATTATGTATCAAGGGGAAATAACATATAAATTTAAAATGAAACGTGATATTAGGAATTTAGGAATAATTTATGTAAAGTTTAAGTATGGAAGGGATTGGACTTGAAAACAAATAAGAAATCAACCATTTTAAAAAATTACGAACTTGTTCCAATATTCATTATTTCTTGTCATTGTAGACTTGTTCTTGGATGTTTAATATATAATTCTATAACAAAGATCATACTTCAATATTAAATTATGAAAGAACAATCATTTGACAATGTATCATTTTCCAAATATGTCCTCAACCATAAATGCAACAATAAAAAAAATACCCTTTATGTCAAATTGTTTATGCCAAACTCATAACAAAATTCTTTTGAAAATAATTTGTATTTCATACAACAGGAGGAGAAGAGGTGAAGTTTGAATGATATATGTTTCTAGGAATTCAAAAATGTTGTGTGGAAAATGAAATCATGAGTGATTTGGTCCTGTGCATAAGATAGAAAACATATCTTATTCCTTTATGACATGTAATCTTGACCTTCTCATTTCAATTCAAACTTAAAATCAACATGCCCAAAAACCAATAACCAAACTATGTTTAAAACTTCAATTAATTATTCCAAACAAATTTTGCATCAAACAGATAACATACTGTTCACCACAAGAATTTATTTCATGAACAATTGGTTCTAATATTTGGAAAACCAAAACCAATGTAGTATAATCAACCAGGCTATTCTGTATTAGGGTTTTATTCTTTCAACAATCCCTGTAAAATAATAACACACGGGTCAAACACTATATTCATTTTAACAACATCTCTTAATATAACTTGGTTCACTAGCTCTATAATCTCTATGAATATAACTCATATTTGGTTTATCAAATCTATTAAATAAACGACCATAAAAACCCATCACATATATATTGAAAAAATCAACGAGGATTTGAAAATCAGTAACGATATCCTCAATATAACCTTGTTGGCATGTTCATGCAAACATCAAATCATATTTTCAGGTTTCTATGTCATGCAAGAAGTATCAACACTAGCTTTGCATTCAAAATTTTCTATATAAAAGAGTGTAGAGGTATCGGGCCAGATGAGTATACAAAACCCCCATTATCTTAGGCTTGATATGTAACATTTTCTATGCCATGCACATGACTTTTAAAACTAAGGGTTCAACAATACAATGACATAAGCCATTAACTCTTCAACTTCAAAGTCAGAATCCTGCAATAGGTTTTATTACCCAAACAAAGTATACGATAGGATAACACCTAAACATTTCTTTGTAATGTCACTACTTAAGCATGCCAAATAAAGAAATGAGTACCAAAATGTAGAATAGTATTTGAAGGATATGGGTTCAAAACCCATATAGAAGGAATGCAAACATGAATGTAAAATAAACAACCTTAAAAACTTTTTTTGCTGAAGACCACAATCATTGACGAGTGGAAAGGTGGCCCAAAGTTTCAAGTGGATTTATTTTAAAATGGTGATAGTATTGTAAGAAAACCAAATTGGAGTTAAATATACAAAGCTCACACAGTATGAACTGGGGTATTGGGTTTTGAAACAAGGGTTTTCACAAGAACCATTTTTAGAATAACAAATAACAAGGAAACAAGGGTTTGCACAAGAACCATTTTTAGAATAACAAATAGCAAGGAAACAAGAACTATTTTCTTCAAGCATATCCCAAATTCAATTTGAAAGGAAGAACAAAAGAAGCATGCTTAGATAACCAATCAAATAGATTCATTTCAAAAATTAGTACTGCAAAAAGAACCTGCATTCGATGGATAACAAGCTAGAATATTATACCTTTTCCAATGCTTCCAATTCTTTTGATAAAGCAGTGTTATAGTTACCAGAATGCTAAATACAATATCTTTTACTAGAATGGTGCTATGAATGAAATTGAAAAATGAATAATGAGGGTGGTATACCTCAAAGTGGAGCGTAAATTCCTCCACCCTAGCACATTGAATAAATGGCGACGTTGCTTCATCCAAAATCAACACCACAACACTCCTTTACTCCACATATGGTTCCACTTTATACCATCAACAAATCACAAACCATAAAATTTTCCAAGTATGCAAGAAATCACATGCCATATAACCAGGTAGATAGCCACAATAGTTTTCAACACGAATGCCGACCCAAAGCTTCACATTGAGAATTTTCATTTAAACCTCTATTAAACCCACATTCAAAATGAATCGACGATGTAATGAATACATATTTATGGGTCTGAGTGTGAAATACAAATCTTTACGTTAGCCAACAATATATAACATCAACATTAAGTTAATATATTATACCATATGTAATATGCATCGAGAACTTCAAACTTTTTAATTGCAACATGCAACCTTTTCTCATATAGACATGATACAATGTCCTTGTAATATATGTTTTAGATATGAATTCCATGCTATTCAAGTTTTCACCAAATGTTTTTTTGCATGTAAACTATATCACACCATGATATATGTATAAAAATTAATTTGGAAGCCCTATTAGATCATACCATGTAGTTTATCACTCAACCATCGTAACATGTATTTGTTGAGATGATGTGTTCTTTTAACAAAAGATTTAGACAAACCTTTTATGACCTATTATCTCCACAATAAGTTTCAAAAATATAATCATAATAACATCTTTTGAGTATAATGTATGCAACATAGGAGACCTTTTGAATATTTATAGGAACAACCTTTTTCTTTTCCTCTTGTAACCAAATCATATATGGAACTCATAATCAAACTGAAATACGAAAATTTTATCATTGTATAATGTAAATGAACCCATTATGTACTTTTACATAGATTAGTAATGCTTCGATCCAGGGGGTTGAGGTACCTAGAAATAAACATCCTTTCTTTCTCCCTAGGGGGTCCCACCTAATAGTTATATATTTATATCATAGATAGTAAAACATTCTAAGTGTGCCTTGAAACTATTTGCAGGCTATGGTGTTGTTGAGGATTTCATGAATCAACATATGGCGACTCCACAGGGTAGCTAATTTTCAATTGGCTAGAACATTTGAATATCTGGTTTTGCTGGAATTATACTTTGTTGATATAAATTGTCAATTTTTTTTTGATATACTCTTGTAAGAAAACTGTATGGAAGGAAGAAAGGGAAAGCAAAAAAAGGGACAACTTTGATCATCGATCTTCAACAAGGAGTTTGTAGATATAAACAACTACTACATAAGTAGTGATGCAGACCCAAAATAAAATTATTTGCTTCTACTGTTTATAGTTTTTTCAAAACAAATCAGTGAAATTTTGTAGACAATATGACCAAAAGTGACTTGACTGATCCAGCATGACTCAATAATCAAGAAACATGAAACATAAAAAAAAATTGAGATAAAATCAAAAGAAAAATAAAACTGTACAAATAGAAAAAGGATAATTGAAAAATAAATATATACAAAAAACATTAGAGAATTAACTCATCAATTACTCTGGTTTGACATAATGCTTTAAATGTGAACCATTCATAGTATATGAAAATAATCGCTCATCCATATCTTTTAATAAGTAAGATTTTTTACCAAGTACAAAAGTGATATTATAGGGACCCAACCAAAGTTTTTGGAATTTGGAGTGATTTCCTTTATCAGCGTGTGCAAAATCCGATAGTAGCACTTTCTCATCAGCTTCAAAAACAATTGATTTAGCCTCTTTATCGAAATATTTCTTGACAAATTGTTGCCTCTCTCTTAGTTTTTTCAAAGAATGATTTCTTTGTTCTTTTAAGGATAACAAGGAATTTATTCTCTGAGAAATACATGTCGTATTCAATTCTTCACCCTGTAATGCTAATCTAAGAGAACTAAGTTTAAGTTCAATATGCATAATGGCTTCTTGGCCATATAAAATTTGGAATGGAGTATGACCAGTGCTAGATTTAGTGGTGGTTTGATCTTCCCAAAGTGTATACGTGGGTAGTGTGTTCCACTAACGAGGTTTATCATCTATAATATTCCTTAAAAAATTGACCACATGTTTATTTGTGGACTCATCCTACCAATTTCCTTATGAATAATAGGTAAAATAAGCAAAATGTTTCACTCCAAATTTACTAAGAAATTGATTGAATTTTGCGGAAATGAAAACTGGTCCATTATTTGAAATAATTTCAATAGGAATACCAAAATGATAAAATATGTTAGATTTCAAAAACGAATGACTTGTTCATCTTGTGCATGCTTGAGTGGTACAACTTCAATCCAATTAGTAAAGTAATCTATCATTTTATATGCCCAACAAAATATGGAGGATTGATAGGACCAATGAAATCTAAACCACATTTTGAAAATGGAAAATCAAAGAGAATAGGTTGTAAGGGCATGGAAAAGAATTGTTCCTTTCCAAAAAAATTTTGGCATTTATCACAAACTCTTGTAAATTTAAAACAATATTTGAAAATGAAAGGCCAATAATATCCTTTTTCTCAAAATTATAAAAGCAGTGGATTTTGCTGCAAAGTGACCACCAATATGGATATTCGAATATGTTGATCCATATATTTGTTTTAAAATTTTCTAGCTATTGTATCATCAATCCAATGTAACAACATTCCATCAACAGATATGTGAAATAAATAACTTCTTAAGATCATATATTTAGAGGCTTCTGTTGGACAGTTGGTTTTCATCGATGTCAACCCTTGGAGAAGTCCAGAAGACTCAGAGATGTGATCGAGTCAACCCTTGGAGAATTTTGAAATCCCAAAGATGTGGACGAGATTGTTGGACAATTGGTTGTCATTTTTATGGTCGATATTGTCAATAAGTTGATTGATGCATCCCTAGAATAAGTCCAAGAAATGGGTGTAATTGAATAAGTCTACAAGCTGCGTCAAAGGTGTGGTTGTGGAACCCAAAGTTGTTTGAGGAATTTAAATTTGAAGGACAATGTAAATGTAGGTAACATACTCATGGATGGATACTTCTCATCATAATGTTTCCAATGGTAGGTGGTACACCATGTGGTTTCTCATGGTTGAGGAGTTATGGCCTCATGAAGTTGGAATCCCTAAAGAATGGTTAAGAAGACCTAAATAGTTACACAGTCATTAATTAAGGGAAACGTGGTTGTAACACGAAAGTACAGGTTGACCCTAAATTAAGAAAAAGGGTAAAACAATTATGACCCTAAAATGAGGAAAAAGGGTAAAACAATTTGGTACATGGGTTAGATGCATATCTTGATGAGGTTATGGTACATGCTTGGTGATGTTAGTACATGGTGAGACACATATTGGTGATGTTATGGTTCATGGTTTAATGCATGGTTTGGCACATGGTTGAAGAACATATCTTGATGATGATATGGTGCATTGTTAGATGCACTTGTTGGTGATCTTGGTACATGCTTTGGTACTTTGTTGAGACACTTCATTGTTGATATCTTATGGTACATGGTATATGGGATGATTTAGACATATCATGAGTGATATGGTATATGGTTGAGGAACATCTCATGGTACATGATTTATGGTACATGTTGGTACATGGTTGATGGTATGGTACAGGTTTGATGCATGATATGGTACATGGTTGATGGCATGGTACATGTTTGATGCATGATATGGTACATGGTTGATACATGGTATTGTACAATGTTTGGTGCATGATAGATGCACGATTTGGTACATGGTATAGGTATTGATATACATGGTTGATACACGGTATGGTACAATTATGGCACATTGTATGGTATAGGTTCGGTACATGGTTGAGATACATATCTTGTGATGATATTTTTGTGATCTTGGTACATTCTTGGTAGAGGCATGTTTTGGTGATGTTTGAGCATCTGGTTGAGAGATGTTCTTGGTGATCAAGGATCTATTTTTGTATCAATGACAGTGACAGGTTGGTGATAGTGATAGGTTGGATATAGTGACATGTTGTCAGGTTACAGGTTGATGTGACAATGGAAGTGACAGTGACAGTGGCAGTGATTTTAGTAGTGACATTTTGGTCTACACTCATATTTCATGGTAGAAGGATGAGGAAAGGAAAGGGGGTTGTAGCCTCCTTCCGGTTAGCACCAGAGAACATAGAGAGTTGGAGCTTCCTTTTGGTTGGAGCCTTAGAATCAAGGGGTTGTATCCTCCTTCTGGTTGGAGAAAAATAATTCAGGAAATTGTAGCTTCCTTCAGAATGGGGCCTGTAAATAGGGGGTTGTAGCCTCCTTCCAGCTGTAGCTATAGAATTGGTAATTTGGTGCTTCCAATGAAAGTATTCTTGAAAATATATAAGAAATCATTTCACGGTGTACTGTTTATTTGATGTGATGTTGTTGATTTGATGTTGCTTATGATTATATGCTCATGATATATTGAATG
>CBVK0101373372.1:0-18944 GCA_900067695.1 Picea abies | reverse complement strand
GTATAGACTAGGTATTGAATGTATTAATTTGCTTGTACTTCGATTGGTTTGTACTGTTGTGATTGGACGGCGCAAGAGCATGGAAGAGGAGCGAGGAACAACAAAGATTTAAGGAGAGTGTTCATAAGGTATGTCCACTATCCATTTCTCTTAGTCCATTCAATATTCTAGATCTAGGGAAAGAGTAGTATTCTGTCTTGCTTTGTTCTAGATCCAGGTGGATCTAGGGAGATTGGTCTGTGTCCGCACTCACGAATTTATCCTGAAACAATAGGTAAAGATAAACCCACCTCTAGAGAAGCATCATTTAAAGCAGATAAGAATGAGGATTCTGAGCTTGATGAAATTGAAGCAGGCAAGTACCAAGGCAAGTTTCCCTTCAAATGTTTTAACTATGGAAAGATAGGTCACTTTACATCTAAGTGTCCACACAAGAAGAAGGAATAGAAAGCCGAAGGTGAAGAGATTTGGTAAAAATAAAAGTTTATGTGTAAACAATGATGACTCTTCAGGAAACATAGATAGTGATTCTGCTTGTGAAGATAAGGTTAATGACTTTATGCTTATGGACAAAAAGGATTATGATAATAAAATCATAGGAAGTGATGTTAATGATGAAGAAGTTATGGTTGAATTGGAAGGAGAACTGATCAGTGCCCTAGAAGAAATTGCTAGACTCAGATTTAAGAAGAAAAAACAAAAACAATTGCTGATACAGTTCGAGAAAGACAATAAAAAACTTGATGAAGACTTTGCCCTACTAAAAGTGGAATTAGAAGAGGCAAAGAAAATAGAGGACTTTATGAAACAACAGTTATCAGAGAAGAAGGCAAGATGTGAAGCCTTGGAACAAGAGGTAGTAAAAACTAGAAAAGAGATGGAGAAGTTTAAAGCATTGTATCTCCAAAATATTCCAAGCATTAAAGCCTCAATAGAACTAAACGACATTCTGAGCAAATAAAGATCTCCTTTGTTGAAGACTGGTTTAGGCTATGTAAGTGGTTCAAGCAATAAACAACCTGAAAGCAAAGAGCTAGTAAAGATGATTAAGTTCCAAGTCAGTAGACAATCAGACTATGTGAGTACTCTACCACCAAAATCTAATAAAGACAAGATGATCCCTGATAAAAAACAAAGATATTAGAAGATGGAGCAACAAATGCCAAGAGGAAGGCCATCCTTCAGGTACCAAAATTTCTTCCATGGTTATTGTTTTTACTGCTCTAATTTGGTCATAATATTGCAAATTGTCAAATTAAGTTTAGAGACATGCAACTAAGGAGATCAAGAAATAAACAGTCTTTGCAACATAGAACTAAACAACCAATGAGTAGAAAAAGTTGCACCAATCACTTTGACCTATTGAACAATGAGCTCGAATGCTATAACTGTCATAACTTCAACCACAAAGCTGCAAACTGCCATCCGAAGAATTACAAAGGAAATCCAAGGATAAAACCCTTAGCTAGAAATGCCAGCACATGGAAAAAGAAAGATAGTGAAAAATGTGGTCTAGTACTTTCAGTTCAAACACAAAAAGACCCTTGGTATATAGACAATGGATGTTCCAAGCACATGACTGGAGACAAGGATAATTTTTTGTCTATAAGTAAAAGCAAAACATGAATTGTGACCTTTGGAAATGATGAACTAGGTAAAATCAAGGGTAAAGGGATGGTGAGTTTGAGTAATGGTAAAGGAAAATCCCAAGATGTTCTGCTTGTAGATGGGCTAAAACATAATTTGCTCAGTGTAATTAAAATGTGTGACAGAGGATGTGAAGTGGTGCTCACTTCCAAACATTGTAAGATAAAGTCTGTAAACTCAGGACAAGTGGTGGCTAAAGGCATAAGAACATATAATAATGTATATGTGCTGAAAGAAGATAGAGAAGAGTGTTATCTAAGAAAACATGATGGAAGTTGGTTATGGTATAGGAGACTTGGACATCTACACTTTGACCACTTAATCAAGCTCAAAAATCTTGAGGCAGTAAAATATCTTCCAAGAATATCAAAGCCACAAGATTCTGTGTGTAAACCCTTCCAAGTAGGAAAGCTAACCAGGACATAGTTTAAATCCAAGAGCTCTACTTCAACAGAGAAACCACTCCAATTAGTTCATATGGATTTATGTGGACCATCAAGACAAGAAGGCATAGGGAAGGAAAACTACTTCATGCTAGTCATTGATGATTACTCTAGACTCACTTGGGTTTCTTTTCTCAAAGAAAAAGATGAAGCATTTGCGAAATTTAAAATATTTAAGGCTTTAACTGAGAATCAAACATGCAACAAGTTAAAGGAAGTAAGATTAGATAGAGGAGGATAATTTATGTCAAGTGATTTCAAGGAATTATGTGATAAACATGGGATCAAGAGAGAATACACAATCCCAAGAACTCCACAACAAAATGGAGTAGTTGAGAGGAAAAACAAAACAATTCAAGAAATGGCCAGGTCAATGATGAATGAGATGAACATTGCTCAAACCTACTAGGTAGAAGCAATACACACAACAATCCATATTCTTAACAAATCCCACCTCATACCAGACAGTGACAAGACACCTTATGAATTGTGGTATGGAAGACCTGCTTCAATCAAACACTTCAAAGTCTTTGGGAGTAAGTGCTACATAAAGAATAATAATGAAAACCTTGGCAAGTATTATGACAAGGATGATGAAGGAATCTTCTTAGGATATGCTACCAATAGCAAAGGATATAGATGCTTTAATTAAAGATTGTATAAATTAGTTGATTGCATTGATTTAAAGGTTGATGAAGAAGTCCCAGTAAGAGAGGTGAGAAATATTGAGTCTACTACAGAGGACACAGATGAAGCTGAAGATGAACAGGTCCAAGAATCAGAAAAATAATAATCTGAGTCAAATGAAGATACAAATACTCAGGCAGACTCAAATCAACAGACAACATCAAATCCTTCCTCCAGAATTAATCAAAAGAATCATCCTGCAAGTCAGATAATTGGTGAGAAAGACAAAGGTATACAAACCAAGAGAAGGATAATCAAAGACACCGAGCAATCACATATAGCCTTCATATCCATGGTGGAACCCAAGAACTTTAATGAAGCCAGTAAATATGTAAATTGGTTAAAATCAATGAATGATGAATTGGATCAAATTGAGAAGAACAATACTTGGGAGCTTGTTCCAAGACCCATAGATAAGAATGTAATTGGCTTCAAATGGGTGTTTAAGAATAAAATGAATGAACAAGGACAAATTGTTAAGAATAAATCCATATTGGTCTGTAAGGGGTATGAAGGACAGTGTTTTGATGAAACCTTTGCACCAGTGGCAAGATTGGAAGCCATCAAAATATTTCTTGCCTATGCATGTCATAAGAAATTTAAAGTATATCAGATGGATGTTAAGTCAACAATTCTTAATGGAGATCTAGAAGAAGAAGTATATATGGAGCAACCTGAAGTATTTTCACTGAAAAATAATCTTGACTATGTCTGTAAGTTAAAAAAGGCATTATATGGATTGAAACAGGCACCACGAGCTTGATATTATAAACTAGACAAATTTCTACAGGACAAAGGGTTCAAGAAAGGTACTGTTGACAGTAATCTATACATTAAGTCTGAAGGTGATGATTTATTAGTTGTTTTGGTTTATGTAGATGACATTATTTTTGGATGCACTAATGACCCTTTAGTTTAGTGGTTTGCTAATTCAATGCAGACTGAGTTTGAGATGTCCTTGATAGGAGAACTGTCACATTTTCTTGGTTTACAAATCAATCAGAGTTCTGTGGGGCTATTTATCTCTCAAGAAAAGTATTTGAAAGAGATGTTGAAAAAGTTTCAGATGGAAGATTCCTCTCCTGTTAGTACACCTATGGTGGTTGGTTGCAAGCTCAATATAGATGATATTTCACCTGATGTTGATGAAAGAACATATCGATCAATGATAGGCAGTCTTATGTACATCACAACATCCCGTCTTGATATAATGCAAGTTGTTGGAATGGTAGGTCGTTTTCAGTATGATCCTAAACAAAGTCATTTAGCAGTTGCCAAAAGGATATTCAAATATTTGAAGGGTACAATGAATTATGGTCTCTGGTATCCTAAAATTTGGAATTTTCAATTAACTGCATATTCAGATGCTGATTGGGAAAACTGTTTGGATGAGAGAAAGAGCAATAGTGGAGGTGCATTATTCTTAGGTGATTCGTTAGTAGCATGGCTTAGTAAGAAGTAGGGATCTATTTCATTATCAACTACAGAGGCAGAGTACATTGTTGTTGCTACTTGTTGCACTCATATCTTATGGCTGGTACAAACTCTTGTAGATTTGAAGGTAAGTTATACTGATACCATTCCACTTCACTGTGATAGCACCCGTGCCATTAGTGTCTCGAAGAATCCTATTCTCCATTCAAAGATGAAGCATATACCAATAAAGTATCATTTTCTCAAAGAGCAGGTTACAAACAAAGCTGTTTAGCTGAATTATATTCCTTCCACAGAACAAATTGCAGACATATTTACTAAACCCCTAGCCAAGACACCATTTGAATATCTCCGTCAGAAGCTGGGTGTCATCCCTTCTCTCACATAAGAGAGTCCATCCTGTCAGGAGCAGTATGTGTTGGTTGAATATTTGATACCTCTGAAAAGTACTACAACAACTCAGGGGGAGCATGTTTTCTTTGACATTGTTGTCAAAGGGAAAGAAAAGGTGTGGTCTGGATGCTACAGTTGGAGGTCTACGTAGAATAGTGCAGCCTTTCAGAGTTTCCATCAATTCCAAAGGGGGAGATTGTTGGCATGTTTTTACAGGAAGAGTGTGCTTGTCATTGATGGCAATAATATCATTGACTATAGAGAACAAGAAAAGAATAAGCTCAGGGGGAGAAGCAAACAATATGCAGAGATCAAAGCTCGGAAGGAAAAGCTTAAGCTCAGGGTGAGAAGCCTCAACAGTCGTCCGATCAAGAAATTGATCGTGTTGATAATCTAATATTATGGGCATTGTTCATATGAGTGACCCTGGGATTGAGGACTGTTGGAGGATCGTGACCATTGGATCTGCAAGCCAGATCAATGACATGGATGAAATGCGGAGAGCAAAAGAAGAATTAAACAACTCACTAGTTCTAATCCTGCAATTGGTCTAGATCGTCAGATATCATAAACCCCAATATCGATGATTGTGGTTGGTCTAACAAACGATCAGATTAAGTCGGATTAAGTCATGACCGTCGGATATGAAATCGCCAGATCGATGGTAGGGAAACATTGCAGAGATCGAAAGAAGAATTAAATATCGTGCTATTTCCAATCCCGCAATTATTCAGGACCGTCAGATCTTATAGCCTCGAAGATCGACGATTGTGGTTGACTCACCAACAATGCACAACTTCAAATTGTAGAGTTTTGGTGACGAGTTACATAACTCGCAAGTTGTGGTTCCACAACCTTCCTTGATCATTGATGTTCTTCGAGTGTCTTCACGACCATTGGATCACTTTTAAGTGGAAGGACAGGATAAGCTAGAAGAGAAACACCAAAGATAGATTGAACCATCAATCTAAGAACATGATTGACGAACAACATTTGGTTCATGTCAAAAGTTGTGAGGATGTTATTGTTTGGGGAATCTCACTTCAAAAGAATTGACAACTTGAAAGTCAAATTACCTGAAGCCCAAAAATCCGAAATGAATAAGGACCATTGGATCTGGAGAAAATGTGATGTTGGATCACCCTAAGTGGAAGGACAGGATAAGCAAGGGCTGAGATTTGAAATCTCAATCACCCAAATTTTCGTCAGCCGTTGGATTGAATTAAATGGAAGGATAGGATAAAAAAAGATGGAGAGCAATTGGATTTAATCCAAAGAAAAGATGCATCGCAACAGATCGAGTCATTGATCGAAGATCTTGATCCAATGAACGTCATTCATTTCAGGTCTAAATATGTGAGGAGGTTACGCTCCAAAAAATTCTCATTTCAAGAATTCAGTTTGAGATTTGAAATTCCCAAAGCCTGGAGAGCCGAAGAGACAAAATACATTCTTGACTGTCAGATCATCCGAAGTAGATCTCAGTCGTCAGATTGTCTGAATAAGATCTCAAGCACTGGATCGTCCAAAGTGAATCTGGGCCGTCTGATCCAGAGTGCAAGTTTGAGATTTGAGATTTTAGAAGTCCGGAGACCCAATGGAGATCTCGACCGTTGATCAAGAAAGGGGACGTAGAATCGTTGATCTGGTTTAAAGGTCAAATTCTCGAAGTGGAGGCAGAGCTGTTGATATAGAAGGACAAGTGTCAGCGGATCATTGACTTTAGAAGATTGGCTTACAGAAGAAATCAAGGTTTTAGATTTGAAACTCCCAAAGCTCGGATCATGAAAAAAATCACAGCCGTTGATTTAGGGAGGTTGGATTTGATCCATAGATCGTGAAAGAACAAATCTAAACCATCCGTTCAGGAGCACCGTCAAGATCTTGAGATCGACGGTCCCATCACATTGCGGGGATTGAAGGTGCACAAAATTTAAAAATTTAAGGGCAGGCCACAATTGAAACCATGATTTTGGGGGGTACATGGCAACTGGAGGTGGATTGCGGGGAGAAAAGAGGTTGATCCCAAACCACTCTTGGGTGTGCCCACAATCATTTGCTTACACAAGGACGTAGCCTAAGGTCACATGTGATAGGGGGTTAACGAGAAAAGAGCTCGCGCCCGCAATCACATGGTCACAAGAGACCATCACCCAAGGTCACAACCAATGGTCATGTGGAGAGGAACGCTGCGCCAGGTGCTAGTTCGTGCATGTAAATTTCACGAGGACCTGTGGATAAAAAATCCTCTGTGTGTATAATCCAACGACGTAGATTAAGTAGACAATCTGATCGAAGGGTTGTTGTTTCACTTCGTGGTTACTTGATCAATTACGATTCAGTTACACTAACTGAATCATTGTTCTGGGCATTGGAATCATTGTTCTTGATTGGTTTGAGATTCCAGACTCGGGCATTGGAGATTTGGAGTGTAATGGATGATGAGAGGAGGAATAAAGGAAAAATTGCGTGACAGAGGCAGGTTGTTGTTTCTCGGTAAAATAATTTGAACTGTACGTGATCAAGAAGACAACAAGAACAGAGCGTGAAAGATGCAGAGATGAAGAACATAAGTTGGACATAGCAGAAATGGTGAAAATAGTAGACTGTACGAGAATTTAAGCGCAAGAAGATGCGAGAAGGAACACACTGATGCATGCAGAGCAGAGAAGTGTAGCCGAACAGTGATGAGACTGGTAAGACATTGATAAATATTGTATCACTGTAATAAATTTCAGAAAGAAAAGAATTATATCTCAGGGTGGTAGGGTGGTGCTAGGGAGGACTGTTGTCCTCAGAGTTTCAAGTGGGTGCTTGAACATAGAGATTTGTAGCTTCCATCTGGTTACAGCCAAAAAAACTAGGGTGGTAGGGTGGTGCAAGGGAGAACTATTTTTCTCTATTGTATAAGTTGGTGCCTGTGTGACTGGAAGTTAGTGCTTCCATTCAGTTGGTGTTGGAACACTCATGAGTTGGTGCTTCCTTCTAGTGGGTGCTAGAGAAACCATAGAGTTGGTGCTCTCAACAAGTTGCATCTTGTAAAACAGAGGTGGTAGCCTCACATTGAGTTAGTGCTCAAGGATAGATGATGTACAGAACATAAAAAACTGCCTATCACTCAAAGAAGAAGAGGTTTTCTCCCTTTATGGGTTTCCTCAGGAATATCTGTTTTTGTATACTTCATGTGTGTGATTTATGTTGAATGCTCTATTGCTTACTTCCCTGAATTATTGTGATCATCATTGAGTGTTCTATAATGAGTTTAAAATGGGCATAATTGTTTAAGCACAGTAACAACTGATTCACGCCCCCCTCTCAGTTGTCTAACATTATCCATCTTTGTCGGTGATGTATTTCAGTAAGTTATAAAGATAGATCTATAAACATACATATTTACATATTTTTTAAGATACACAATTACATATTTTTCAAGATACATATTTACATATTTCTCCAAGATCTATAGTGGATTAATTTTTTACAAGATTGTATGGAGAAATTCGAGGAAAAATGTACTTTGACATGCCTATTTAAGTAAACATTTAAGGGTGTCAGGCTTGTTTAAGGGCCTCACGCTATGTAAATATCTGGATACTTTGTTGCAAAAAACCAAATCATTCAGCTAGGATCATCTAACTTAATATTTTTTGGCTTGTAATATATTTTGGCTAGGAAAACTTCTATATAATGACAACCATGGATCAAGAAAAACAAAGGTTCATGCTTCTAACTCTATCTTTTATTCTATTCCTTTGATTCTCATTTACTGTATGTACATATTACTTGTTTTCACTTACATACCAACTTACATCCATGTTCATTGTATTTTGTGCATTCCCACATTGAAACAAACAAAATAACTAGAGAACACGAAAGACGCTTAACCACAAATGTAGAGGAATAGATACAAAGGTGCATGCTTCTACTCTTATTTCATATTCCATTGTTTTGTATTTGATTTATTGTCTATATATTTATTCTATTGCTTTGCACCTAATTTATTGTATTTATATACTATGTATCTTCCTACATAATAACTTATCTTCATGTCAACTGCATTTTCTGTACTGCTATATTGAAATAAATAGAACTGTATTTATTTTTTTACATGTCTTTCTACATACCGAATTACCTTCATGTCTATTGTATTTTCTGCATTGCTACATTGAAAGAAACAGATTAGTTGGATAGGAGGATGAAATCTTCTATGCCACAGCAGAGAAAGTTGAAGTACAATCTTCAAAAAGGTATACCAATAGTGATATTAAATCAAACACACAAAACGAGTAGGTGCATAAAATATTGTACTAGAAAACGATTATTTGGCAACAACCGGCCTTTGTTGAGACTTCTCGCTTTCGAAAATTTCCCTCCCCTTTTCTATTTTCCCACTCTCTTTTATCCCCCTTTTCCCCCTCTTCTATACTTAACCAAATTCCCCTTTCTTTTTCCCCTCTACTTTCCCTTTCTGGTTACTTTACTTAGTCATTTTTCCGAAAATGTCAAGCTGCGCGGGTTGGCTGACTCATGGGTTCACATTTCTACTCATGCTTCTATATCACAAGTCCCACTGATCACTTCCCTATTCCATATTTATCCACTTTTTCGATCGTGGGTTCTCGAGCTAGCAGGCTCAAAATTGCGCTTCTATTCTTCTGTGTCCTGCAAATAGCACCTAGAGTTCCACAATATACAAATTGACAACCCGACTCCTGGGCTGGCGGGCTCACGATTTTTCTTCTATTGTTCTGTGATCTACAAACAATGCCCGAAGTTCCACGATATATAGAATGACTGACAGACTCCCCCATCATGCCCTGTTCCGTGTTACACATTTTTGCACTCAAAATTTTCAAGACATACAATTTGACTGTCGGATCCTCATGTCTCCTGAGTATCCCTTGACACCCTATTTCATACTCCATCCCCTTCGATCATGTATGTGACATCCATAACAATTATGAAAAATATACAATGCATATGCTTATTTAGTTGTTCTGATGTTCATGTACACATGCTTGCATCATAAAAAGTTGGATGAGTGACATGGGTGTGAGTAGTCAATCATCACAAACATCAACAGAATGACAAGGCCAAAGGTAAATATTCATACATTATGCTCTTTCTATGTTTACCAAACAAATATCCTGAGTTATTTATTCATCTATGCCATGATAAATATGTTGATGTCATATAAAACACATGCTTTTCAGTTCACAAGAAGTATCGACGAGTGCAAGTGAAACGCCCAACATACTGCAATCTTCACAAACTAAGAGGTATGGTTATAAAACTATGGCTTGCATACTTCATCCAAATTGTGCATCTAATTGTACATTTATGCCAAAAAAAAACAAAAAACAAAAAAATGATACAAACTGCCATTCACATTACTTTTTCTGTTCAAAAAATGTCACCAGGTCTAAACTTATAACACCCAATATACTATCGATAGAAGGCTTGAACAACCTCCGAACTAGACAAGTGTTCGCCGAGGACATAATGGTCATGTGTAACACCTACTTAGATAAGGCAAACAAAACTAGATGCATTATGCATGCTGACATGACAAACAATGAAGTGCTGATGACAATCACACTAACTATCCCTACACAACTTGTCCAAAAACATGGAGAAAAGATCTTGCCAGGTAATGGGATATCCATTACAAATTTTAATATATTACCGAAAACAATATATGACAGTGGTGATTGTGATCGGATTATATCGCTTAATGAAACAAGTATCGTGGAAAAATTTTCCACGGTTTGTTCAGAATATCATTTCATATCGAACATAACAATCAACCAACTTGCACAGAGCAACACCATTTACCCAATTGGAACCATTGGTGCATTTTTCACACTCGCGTGAAAAGGTGGCTATTAACATATTCTCCATATAAAAGATGGACAGTCAGACAACATTAAGGCAATGGTACTATTCTTCATATCCATTTTTGTCCTTTACTTTCACATGCTTATATATCTTAGTTATGTTACACAACTATTACACCGTTCCATGCTACAACTACAATTGTTCGACAATTATTCAAATTTATTTTCCTCAATGGAACAACAATTGCATAAAGGGAAATTTCCACTTATGCTCTTCAAAAATATAACAAAGAAAAGAGATGTTAAAGAAAGGATCTTTCGCACAATCCAAGCAATATTTGTAACAGAATTGCGAACATACATAGTATAGGATCTCAAGAAACTAACTAGTTCGACAACTGTTGTACGCATACATCTACAATTCCATCCACACGTTGCACATAAAAATTGCCTTAAACAATTTTGTGCACCTTTTTTTGTTGTACACTTGTATATTATGGTTCAATATATTAACTACTATGCTCACGTACGCAGGTTGAGGGTGTTTTGTTTGCAACAAATGCGTACTCGACCCCCTTCGAGCATGTATGTGCCAAATGCAACTCTCCTACTTCTTCCTCTTCTTTCAAAAATGATGGCACAATTGATTGCCCGTGATGTAGTAAAACATTCCCTTACATATATAGACATTGCCTCAACACTGCCATTTGAACCCTCAACAACAAAATTGTACATTGTACAATTAGACAACCTGTATTACAAGATGTGCTTCCTGGGTTGGCAGAATTTCCATTTGAAGTATACCTACAGAAAAAGGCAAACAATGTCTACATGTTTCATGAATTTTGCGTCCATAGAAAATTTACATTAAATGAGGACAATGCCATATTGCATATCGGATGAACCAATTTTTTTTTTTTTGTATCATGAATTGACAAGAAACAAAACAATCTGATTTGTATCTGTCCATGCTACCCAATCAAGATATGAATAGAGTTTTGCAGTGCCATGGAAAAGTGAACTGGAAGTGCATAAGATTTTTCAGTCTAGGAATGAGAAGCATGAGGAAAGACCTCATACAAAGTATCCAACTGTGAATAAATCAGGTCCATCCTTTGAGCCATCAAAATGGCTTGCTCCTCTGAATGAAACCATCAGGCATTTTCAATAATATTGTAGAATTGGCATTGTTAAAACTCCATTAAGTTAAATGATGACACTCTTTTCCAGAACTAGTAATGTTAGAACATTGTCAGGTCAACGTGATCTTGGTTCATAGTACTATCAGAAGAAAATGTTCATAGTAATATAGTAATCGAAAAATTTCTTGGTACCCATTTGGGGATTTTGTTATAGATGGGATACAATGCCCAATCTCCGTTGATTTTTTCTTGTCTTGTGTTTGACAGACTTTTGTTCATGTGCTTTCATACTATAGTTCAAGGTTCTCATGGGCCCAGTTTTTGAATTATGGCTAGATGATAGATTCAAGATCTTAGTGGTTTTTCTATGATCCTAAAGAATATACAAGACCTGCCTTGCCTTTTAATGTAATCTCTGTGAAGCAAATGAAATATGTAGTTCATTTTAGCAGCTTTACTTGATTGATGAAATTACCAAAATTCTTCTTTAGAAATATTTTGAAATAAAAGGATATATGCTAGGTGAAGTCCAATGGGACTATGATATGAACCACAGAAAATTAAAATTAAAATTCATCGTTGTTATACTTACAATCAAGTTGAAAGTACAATAATTTTACTTGAACAACCCTCCATTGATTTTTTTGTAGCTTTTCGATGCTTTTCTTATGAAAACACATCATAGAAAGTATAACTATGACTCACTTTCTCTATTCCTTGATTGAAGAGCATGTTCACCTGTCCAATGCACTTCATAATTACCGTTAAGACCATAAATGGGGCAATATTAATACCAATTCCCACTTCCGAAAAATTGCCTCTGTTACACATTATTTTGGTCACTCTGGTGATGTCTCTATAGTGATGTGTTCAGGTTCCCACAAGGAATTTTTGCCTGAGAAAAGTGACTGTTGTCTTCCTCTACAAAACATCTTTTTATAGTGAGTTCCCAAGATGCATATGATGCAGGGTGCGAGAATCTCAATTCTCGCAGGCAACTCTATACCTAGACTACGAGGTGTTCACAGTTTGCTCTATGGGTAGGGTGCGAACCTGTTTTCAAACTTGAAAGGAAGAAGACGTTACGAAGGTTCTAGAAGAGTATATTCTAGAAAATGAGTTGGCATTCGCATGGTTGACATCCTACTTACTTCTTAGATTTAGTGGGATCATCCTCATCCATTTAACCATCTCTCCTTCTCCTATATATTGAAAGGTTTCTCATGGAAAAGGTTAAGCAAGATTGAATGAAGAATTGAGGAGAGAATTGTGTGAAGAACTCTGTTTGGATTGAAGCTTGAAGACTCTATTTGTCTATCAAGTTGTACTGGATCTTCTTCATGCAAATGTAGAGAAAGTGTGTGTGTTGGAACCAAGGGTCACTGAAAGGAAGATTGCGACATCAAGGCGATCTGGTTGTATCTTCTACTTTCATTTAATATAATACAACGACATGCCCCTTTCCCATAAAATCACTCTTATTTGATTGCATAACTCCTTGATCATATGCATAGGTTGACATTGAATATACTTTGTTATCTTCACTTTGGTTGGTTCATGTTGTCTTGGACCCGCTTTCACAAGAGCATCGGAGTGAAGTAGGAACAACAGAGACCTAAGGAAGTGATATAAAGGTACGTCACTCATTCCTTCTCAGTAATAGATTCAATGTCTGCAACCTAAAGAAAGAGTCATGTCTTGTCCTGTTTTGTTCTAGATCCAGGTGGATCTAGGGAGATCAGTTAGTGTTTGCACCTACCGATTTATCCAATAAAAAAATTGGTGACTCCACTGGGGATACAACCCATTTTGGTGGTTTTTTCTTGGCCATTTGCTCTTAACCTACCATTTTTCATTCCTAATCAATCTCTGAGTCTTTAGGATATCCTTACAGACTCCCTGGATCTAGAAGTTCACTCAAAAGTTCTGCCCTTTTTCCAAAATTTTCTTGATTACAAACCTTCTCGCACTGTACCTTTCTGTGGCCTGTGAGAATCACCGAAGTTCGCACCCTAGTGTTCAGTTCAGTGCAACCTTCTCGCACCCTACCTGTGTCTAAGCTACGAGAATCCCTAATTCTCACACTGTACCCCACTGCCAGACTGCGAACTCACTTGTAAAAACTTTGGATTAGGTCTTTTTGTGTCTTCAGATGCCCATATTTGTTTGTGTGTCTGGGAAGAAATTCTCTGGTCAGTGATTGACTATTTATTGAATTCAAATTTTGTGAATGATTAGTTTTCGGAAATTGAAAACTCTTCTTGATCATTTTTTCTCAATTTTTACCTCTTGACCTTTTCTTAACAAGGGTATAATCTCAGATTCTAAAATCTGAGTGCTTGTTTGGTCAGGAGCCTTTGATTGGATTAAAAGTTGAGATTAATTGTCCTTTTCGATTGCTTATTACTTGGAAAATTGTTACCCATGTGCATTTGAAGAGACTGGTCTTGTCAGTTTATTATTTTTATCTTCATTGAAAGATCGATTTGGGTGTTTGTTGAGTATTCCATTTTCATTGGTTGCTTACTTTTTCTTAGTTCCATCCCTGTTGCTTGGTTTCTAATAAAAAATTAAAGATTTTTTTTTTCTTTTTTTTAAGCAACCATTTATTCGAAAAATATTGGCATTCAAATATTGAAAGAGAACGAATAGGGAATTTGCATTGTTCATGATTATTTGATATTACATTTCAAGAAAGATAGTACATCGTAGTTCGCATTGTTCCAGAAAACTGCTCTTTCCCTCCTGTAGATAGAATTCATCGAACGGAAATTTGTATCATTCATCCCTATTTACGCATTGTTGGGTCAGAGTCTTACACAACATTGGTTTCATTTCTGTCTCCTTTTTGCCTAAAAAAAACCTTTAATAATAATGCGCAACTTTAAAATTCAACTAGTAACTTTTTCTAGGGCTCTTTTGCACCAACATTAGCTAGGCTAAAGCTTTGAAATAGGCAGTGAGACACACTCTCCAAAGCACAAAACACACAATAGTATCTTGTGATAAGGAGTGTCAGATTCCATTTGCAACATTTTATCCTGGGAAGCCCTTCTCACACAAGGGTCAAACCTGAAGTCGCATTGGGATTGACAGAGTTACTCACCCTGCTTTGTTGATCTCGGTATAGAGATTGCACATATTATGGGGGTCACTTGAAGGTATACCCACAATGATGAGTGGAAGCCTCTCAAGTTGATTTCGGGATAGATACCCTGCCCTTGCGTGTGGATCGGACTGTCGACTGTTTCCCCAGGCATCATTGTTGTTTGTGGTAACCTTAGTAGCCTATATTCTTAGGGTCTTACACAAGGTGACTGTGAAGGGGTAAGTCTTCACAGTACCTGGAATTGACGTTGTCCAAACTCACTCGCGCTCCTTGGAGGGTATACCCACGATTATGTGTGGGAGCTTGCATTAGGGTGTAAGTCCATTAAGCAGGTCGTCAACGTAATTTTTCCATCCTCGTCCAACCCCTTCTTGTCTCGTCGTCACGACGTTGGATTTCATCACCAACTAGTGACTTTGGAATTAGAAGGTCTTGTTTGCTTGGTTTTGCTTTCTAGATTTTACTAGCGCATGTTGTTTGTTTACCCAAGTTGGCCATAGAATTTATTTCATAAGATTTTAACTCGATCACAACTGACCGTCCATGCTGTTCATGTAGAATGCAAGGCCTACCCCCAGAAGACCTGGAAGGTTCTCAACCCTTGCCTACCAACTCACCGGAGGGCTCTCCTAAACAGAGTGAAGTCCAAGATGTTTCCACTCCATAAGTGGAAAGAACTAACTCTTTAGAACAGTTCCAAATTACTAATTCTCAAGAGGACTTCTGACTTCCTCCTGACTCTGTGAGACATATTGTTCGAGTGAATTCTTCCAGAGAAATAGTTGTTGAGTCTTTTGGATTACCAATTGGACCTTTCACAGGACCTTAGGGTCAAGATCCTTTTTGGACTACTGACATTTTTAGACGGGATCTCTTTGGCTCAGGAGTAGGCATTGATATCACTGTCACACCTGAGCTGCCTGAAACATCCGATCCAGATGCAATACCTTTTACTACTGCCTATTATTTTCCTGGTTCAGACGCTCCGCTAGTCGACGACATCTTGATTATCCCCCTACAAACGGTCCATTACACAATGGTCCAAGATACTACGTGTCCTCGCACCAGGATTATGGCAGCTAGCCAAGCTCCCATTGGCACACCGCTTTCGCCTAGATTCACCCCAACACTTCCCCCTGGATATCATGCATTGAATGCTTCTATTCACGCTCCTACACAAATCCCATCCGGGACTCCTGGCATTTCCACTCCTTCTGGGCACCATCTCGTTCCTAATTTCATTCTGACACTTCCTTGACCCCCTTTCAGAGGACCTCTTCCATCCTCTATCGGAGCCACCAACTCTAGTGGCACCATCCCATCTTTCACACCTAATTACTAGATTCCTGTCGGTGGACAATTTCACCAAGGAGGCCAAACCCAATCCCCTTTTGTAGGACAAATCCCAATTGGGACGCAACCCCCGATTGGAGGGAAACCCCCACCTACCCCACCCTATGGAAAAAACATACCTCCATCCTTGGCCCCGTATTGGAACTATCTTATTCAAAATAATCCTGACTCAAATAGGGGGAAACAACCTCAAGCTAGCTCCTTCATACCCCCTAGTACAGGCCAACCATATTTAGGTACGTCCAATCCTATTTGGGGCTCAAACGCTCAACCCCACGCCCTTGTTAAAGGGAACAACCCCAACGAATACAACCCTATAAATTACTTGCCTCCACACCAACAATCGAATCTGCCCGGATCTTCGCATTATAGGCAAACTACTTACGGTCCCACTGGCATACCTACAGGGCTCCCTCCTCAAAGTCACTAGTACCCACATGTGAATAGACAGTTACCCTTCTTAGCCACATTGGACCTCCCTGATCTGTCGAGAATTTTAAATGATCTGATCCGTCACTCTCCTCAATGGCCCGCCATACCGGCCAAACTACCATCCGACATCCCTAAATTCGATGGTAAACCAGGAGAGGACCCGAACAATCATGTAATGACTTTTTACCTTTGGTGTTCATCCAACTCCTTGATGGATGACTCTATTCGTTTACGCCTTTTTCAACGAACCCTCATAGGTTCCACCGTGAAGTGGTATATAGAATTACCATGATGCTTCTTCACCGACTTCAACACCCTCGCTATGGATTTCCTCACTCACTACCAGTTACCGATCCGTTATGAAATGGGAACCAAAATTTTGAGTTCTTTCAAACAAACCAAAGCCACTCATATCTCTGATCACATTCATGAGTGGCCATGAAGACGACGTCTCATCAAACTTGAACTTCCCGACTAGCTGCTGGCAGAGTAGTTCATGAAATCATTCGTGAACAACATCCCTCATGACATCGCCATGGGTGGAGTTGTCACATAAGAATAGGCGATCAGTCGTGCTCAATACCTTGACCTCGTTTACTCACAAACGAGTACTCTTTATGAGTTACTCCCTGACGCACCTCGTCCTTCTACTTCTGCTACTTCAACTACTCCTGTTGCTTCTCATGCAGCTGACGGTGTGATTGGCACTTTCCATACCTAACCCCATTCTGTCCAAGCCTCTAGAAACAACCCCAGATTAGTTGCTTCTAATGTTCAAAATGCTTCGTCTCCTACCCCTCCCACCGACAAGACTTCTGAGGTGAACTCTGTTCAATCTACCCTTGCCGGAAAAAATAAATCCAAAAAAGGGAAGGGTAAGAACAAGGAGGATAAAAATAATCTGCAATATGAGAAGATCAAAACACAACCTGTTGACGATAAGGATAAGGGAAAACCCCGATACCCTTGTCTTATCTGTGGTGATGATCACTACACTAAGGATTGTCGAAGACAAGCCGAGGTTACTAAGTTCCTTCAAGGGACCCTGAAACCGCCTACTCCAGCCGTGTTGTCACAACCCTTCCCTTCTCAACAAAAGGCCCAATTGGTCATTCATGACAAACCTTCCCCCTCCACTACATCCTATGTCTTAATGTGTATAGGTGATTCAAAGAAAAACGACATCACACTTACCACTCGAGCCAAAGATTATTCTACCTCCAAAGCGAAGGTTGATGAAATACCTCCTTCATTGGTCCAACCATCTCCCATGACTCCACCTACCAACGGTCCTCTCCATCTCAAACGACCGAGCCTAGATACAGTTATTCACCCTCCCCCAAAGGGTGTTGTCCGAAAATCTGCTTTCAATCCTCATGCACGTGCTTCCCAAAACTACAGTATTGTCGAAGATCTGGCACAAGCACCATCCGCGATGTCAGCCCTCGAAGTCCTTCAGAGTTGTCCTATACAACGAAAGGCACTGTTGAAAGCTATTGGTGGAATCGACCCTACCAACACAAGTTTAATAATTTTTGTCTTGGAAGATGACATTCCACGGTTACCCCCTCAACTCGCATTCCAAATACAAGTTATTGTCTCCGACAAGAAAATTTGTAGAATGGTTATTGATGAGGGTGCATCAACATGTGTCATGTCTATTACCTGCTGGAAAGCCATCGGCTCCTTCCTTTAACTAAATCCCACAACATGCTCAAAGCCTTCAATGGCTCTAGTTTTAAGCCTTATGGTGTCCTCCCTTCCTTGCCGATTACGTTAGAAGGCAAAACGATCAATGTTGAAGTGGAGGTCTTTGACGCTCCTCTCAATTACAACCTTCTACTTGGTCATAGCTGGATCGATTCCATGCGCGTAGTTGTGTCCACTCTTTTCTATGTCATATGTTTCCCACATCAAGGAAAATTCATTACGGTGGACCAATTGGCCTTCTTCAACTCTGATACACGTACCGACAACATCCCTTTCATTGCAAAACACCCCCTGGATATGAGAACATCGGTGTGGGTCTTCTTAAAGATTCCTCTTTGATGGGTACTTTCCCCATTCCACCACCCGATGTTCCACATCCATTTTTCACCTCGATCAACATGATCTCTACCTCTGTTCACGAAACCCCTGTGTCTTATGACCCGTGGATAGTACCCAACCCCGGTGATCATCTTCGTTATGGAGACCAAATGCCTTTGAGTCAGGTTGAATCCTCTTATCAAGCCATTCAATCGACAACCCCTTCTACCCCCTCTCTTTTTGATTTATCTCTAGATCTATTTTGTGTCATTTTCCCTACGGACGAGATGATTATGTCTGTTATGTCCATGGAAGATACCCCTTGGGACGATGGTGATCCGGATTATTTTCGACATAAAATGAGATTGGAGATATAATAAAGAAATGCACAGAGATATCACAGATATTCAATAACATAATAGAAATGTATCAGAGATGC
>CBVK0101373371.1:0-12033 GCA_900067695.1 Picea abies | reverse complement strand
CTCTGAGAAGAGATGTGACAGCTACTCGCATTCGCAAGAAGATGATTAAAATGAGGATCTGAAGGCCTTTTTACAATAATAAGGAATGAAAAAAACCTTAGACATCCAAAAACCTAACCCTAGGAGATGAATCGCCAAAAGTCATGTGGGCCCTGTTTGGGTAAGTGAGTATATCAACTTCCCGGGGTTGTAACTTTTGCATACGATCTCCGTTTTAGGCGTGTGATAGCTTGTTGGAAAGGTAATGTAGAGGAGATTCATTTTGAGGGTTCAAATATGCCTTTGGCTATCATTGAGAACCTCGATCTCAAAAAACCTTCATTCGGACCCTCAAAATGTCCCCGAAAGTTAAAACCTGTTAAAAATAGTAAATTGCCAAAATTGCCAGAAAATTGTTTTGAGCTATTTGGAAAAGGTGGGTGGCCACCGATATCCACCTGGATCAATCATCCCTCCTTAAGAAGCAATGATCTCCATCGCGTTGAGTTCCAAGGGGAGAGGGAAAAGTATTTGTTGAATCTGCATCTTGGCGAGCTGCTTGTCTTGCTGGAGACGTCGCGCTGATCAGTTTGTGGAAATCTGTCACGAACCTGTTGAGGTTGAGGCTGTTCAACAAGTTGAGATACATGAGAGGACGATGTGCAGAAGGAATCTTTGCACTTTTCTGCAGCCTTGTCGACCTGCTTCTATTGGATAGAAGGTGCTTGGGGCAAGGCTGTAGTGGTTGCAGTGTCCTTTTGTTCTCCTTTTGAACAGATTGTGAAGAAGCTAAATTTTGCAGTATGAGATACTACCTTGCGACACTTTTTAGGTGGAACAGTAGTCAGAACTACCTCTGGTATTCTATAGAGATGACTCCCCAAAGTAACAATGACACTATGGGGTCGAGACTCATAAAAATCATGGCATCTCCACATATATGGTTGGCCCAAGAGAACATCACAGACATCCAGTGGGGCAACATCACATAATACCTCGTCCTTGAAGGGTTGGATGCCGTATGAAAATCGACACTGTTGGTTGACACGAAGATCTCGTCCTTGCCGAAGCCACCCGATGTTGTATGGCTGCGGGTGTGGTGTTGTCGATAATCCCAACTGTTTGACGACATCTGCTGAGATGAGGTTCTTCTGGCTTCCACTATCAACAATAAATGCAGTGGGATCCCCTTCACCCACATCTATGAATGAAAAAGGCACTCCCCCTCTTTAGGATCTGTTGGTTCTTTTGGTTGAATTGCTGCGGTAGTGAGAATATCTGTGGTGTATAATTCAATGATCTGTCCTTTACCAGTATTTTTAGAATCAGATTCTGAATCAGGGTTCAACTCCTTGTATTTAATCTCGGCCACCAATGACTTTTTTGAGCGACATTCATCGGTGTTGTGCCAGGGGATTTTGTGGAACTCGCACCATTTTTCGATGTCCTTCTTTGTCTTCCTGTGACCCTTCTTTTCTTGTGTCTTGGACTGGTTTTCAGGAGACTGTTTGTTAGGGCCATCTTTGTCATACTTTGGTTTTTGTAGATTTGCAGACCCAAATTCCCGTTTGTTCTGGTGCTTAAATCCCTGCTCAATTTTAATAGCATATCGATAAGCAACACCGAGTGATGAGATGTCCAGAATCCATTTCAGTTTGGATGTATCTGTGTAGAGCCCCATGGTATTTCAGAACCAAATGTCACTCGGAGTCTTTGATACACAGCTTGGTGCATAAGGTATGGAAGGTATTGGTGAACTCCAAAACTGCTTGGCCCCTCTCTTGCCGCAGTGTGGTCCATCTCATGTACTGGTCCTCATAGTTTCCAACAGGGTAATATTGTTCTTTTACCGCATCCACAAAAAAATCCCAAGTGGGATCGGCCCCATATATTCCAGAATCCTCTGTGGAACTTTGATCCCACTAAGTTTCCCACCAATGTTTGACATGAGGGAGAGATTTAAGGAGTGCAAAGGTGATATTTTCTTTGTCAAAAAAATTGTGGACAAAGAAATAACCTTCTAGCAGAGTTAACCATTTTTCTAGGGTTTTTGCATCTATCTGTCCTTCAAATACAGGAATATCAAAATTAACTTGTACCTTGAAAGGCGAGGTGCCTCCAAAGTGGCCACTTGATGAAGGTGCGCCTGATGCTATCAGTAGGCATTGAAGGATGTGGGAAAAATTCTCCATCATTTCATCCCTTTGTCGCGTGAGAGCTTGCTCAATCAACAGATTGATAAGATCGTCCCCTCCGTCATTTTTCTTTTCTTCCACCATTGAGGGTTTCTTGGGTGTGCAAGAGTGAGTCTCTTCAAGAGAGACAATCTCGAGACCCAACTTGCTATACTCGGACCTCCTAGGGGACATGCACTGAAAAAACGATCAAGAGCAACCTACTTTGATACCACTGATCCAGATTATTTTCGGCACGAAATGAGATCGGAGATATAATAAAGAAATGCACAGAGATATCACAGATATTCAATAATATAATAGAAATGTATCAGAGATGAAACCATAAACACAAAGATACAGTAATACACGATTTCTATTAATGAAAGAAATGTACAAAGACTGTAAAAATATAGAGTGAAAGACTCGCTAGAATGGTGGTAGCTTATCTCTGAGAAGAGATGTGACGGCTACTCGCATTCACAAGAAGATGATTACAATGAGGCTCTGAAGGAATTTTTACAATAAGCAGGAATGCCAAAAACCTTAGATATCCAAAAACCTAACCCTAGGAGATGAAGCGCCAAAAGTCATGTGGGACCTGTTTGGGTAAGTGAGTACATCAACTTCCCGGGGTCGTAACTTTTGCATATGATCTAAGTTTTAGGCGTGTGATAGCTCGTTGGAAAGGTATCATCGAGGAGATTCATTTTGAGGGCTCAATAATGCCTTTAGGTATCATTGAGAACCTCAATCTCGAAAAACCTTCATTCAGACCCTCAAAATTTCCCTAGAAGTTAAAACCTGCTAAAAATAGTAAATTGCCAAAATTGCCAGAAAACTGTTTTGAGCTATTTGGAAAAGGTGGGTGGCCACAAATATCCACCTAGATCAAATGGACATCAACATTCCATCCTCTTCCTGGAACAACACACCATTGAGGGTTACCAACGGATCTCGACCCCGTCGACCATTGCCGTAATTTCTACCGTTCCTGAGTCTACACATGATATGTTCTATGAAGGGAACTTAAGTAATATCTCACCCACCATCCCCCTCGACATATCCATAAAACCTAGAGTTGTCGAAAATGTGCATATTGGAGCTTCGTGTTTCAATGATGAAATTGTCACCTATGAATCTCTTTTTCAAGAATTTTGTGACGTCTTCTCCTGGATCTATGAATAAATGTTGGGTATTGACCACAACATTGTTGTACACGAGATTAAGACATACTTGGGCGCTAAACCTGTTCGGAAATGACTTCGTCTAGTCCACCCATGTAAAGCAGCTGCAATCAATCTTGAAGTTGAGAAACTTCTCAAAGCTGGCTTTATTTACCCTGTGGCTCTAACTGACTAGGTTTCCAATCTTGTTTTGATTAACAAGAAACAAGGTATGATCCACATGTGCATTGATTATAGAGACAATAATAAAGCTTGTCCTAAAGACAACTTTCCTACCCCCTTTGTTGACCACATCATCATCGATTATGTCGGACGTGAAATATTCTCTCTGATGGATGGTTTCTCCGGATATAAGAAAATCAATATTGTACCCACAGACCAACACAAGACCGCTTTTATTTGTCATTGGGGCACTTTCGCCTACCGAAAACTTCCATTCAGTTTAAAGAATGTTGGCGCAACTTTTCAACATTCTATGTCTTATGCCTTTCATGATATAAAGCACGTTATGCAACCATATCTCGATGACTTATCATCTCATTCCATGCCCCATGTAGATCATCCAACACACCTCCGCACCATTTGCCTTCGCTGTCTGTTTTACCATATACGCTTGAATCCCCACAAATGTGTTTTTTGCGTAGAATCAGGCCGACTTCTCGGCTTTATTGTTTCACTTTAAGGGATCAGGGTAGATCCTTTGAAGTTCGAGGTGATTCTCAATCTTCCTCCTCCTTCCTCACTTCACTAGCTACAAAGTTTACAAGGGAAGGCAAACTTTCTCCATCGTTTCATCTCGAACTATGCCAAGCTAACTCTTGGCTTTACTCAACTGCTCAACAAAGGTTCTGAGTTCGTATGGGATACCATTGTTGACAAAGCTTTTGAATCTTTGAAACTTTCTTTAACTCGTACACCACTACTCTCCCCACCTGATTACAGTTGGGATTATTTCCTTTATCTCACATCCTTGGACTATACCATCGCTATGGTTCTCATTCAGGAGGATGATTCTCATGACGAACATGTCATTTATTATTTTTGTTGGAGTCTCATGACTACCGAAACCAAGTATTTACATGTTGAAAAATTGGCCTTGGTCATCGTACAAGTTGTTCAACGTTTCTGGCACTATATCCTTTTACGCAAGACTACTGTAATTTCCAACTGCAACCCTATGCAGCACATTCTTACACGCCAATTGCTAGGGGGAAAATACTCCAAATGGATCATAATACTCCAGGATTTTGACTTAAAATTCGAACATGCTAAGTCCAAGAAATCCTTGGTGTTTTCTGAGTTGATATACGACCTCCCCTGTTCTGAGATGGAAAATGTAGCAAAGGATTCATTACTCGATGAATCCTTTTTCCTGATCAGTTCCAACGACCTTTGGTATGGGGATATCGTCATATATCTCCAAACCCAGACTTCCTAGCCTGATTTGTCTAGCACTGACCATCGTAGCATACATTACCAAGCCCATCAGTATATTATCCTCAGTGATACTCTTTATCGTCGTGGGATTGACTCTATTTTTTGACGCTGCCTCACGTTTGACGAAGCCGAGAAAGCCCTGAATGACTACCATTCTGGAGCATGTGGTGGTCACATGTCTAGGTATGCTACTGCCCAGAATATATTACAAGTGGGGTATTTTGGCCTTCTTTATTCAACAACTGTATAATCGCTATCCAAAAATGCAACTCTTGCCAAACCTACAACAACAAAATACGAGCACACCCTATGGTATCTATTGTTCCTTTTGCGAAATCAGGTATCGATTTCATGACATGTCACCCTCACTCGGCCAGGGGGCATGGATACATTATTGTAGTCGTAGATTATTTTACGAAATGGGCCAAGGAGATTCCAACATTCGACAATACCGGAAATATTGTAGCATTATTCATATTCAATCACATCATTGCTTGGTTTGGTGTTCCTCAAGCTATCATTACTGATCACGGTAGCCACTTTAGAAACTTCATGATGTTTGAACTCAATGAAAAGTTGGGTCTTCTCCGTGAAAACTCAACACCCTATTACCCACAAGCCAACGGCCAAGTTGAAGCAATAAACAAAATTCTCATTACCATGCTTCGACTAATGATAGGGATTCACAAAATGAGTTGGCACACAATGTTGTTTTCAGCATTGTGGGCTTACCAGACATTTGCTATTGGGTTTACACCTTTCCAGATAGTTTATGGTCTAGAAGCCATCTTGTCGATTGAATGTGAGATACCTTCTCTAAAACTAGCCATTGAACTTCTCCCAAACACTTATGTCAAAGAAGAGCATCTGTTGTATCTCATGCAACTAGACGAGACCCATCATGATGTCACCCTAGTTATAGAAGCCCAGAAGAAATGCGTCAAATCTCAATACAACAAACATGTCAAGCCATGTGTTTTCTCTTAAGGTGATCTAGTTCTCCTTTACGAACAAGATCAGGATATGCTAGGAGCCAGAAAATTTGAAGCTATGTGGCAAGGTCCTTATATCGTCAGATGAGTGTTGGAGAAAGGAGATTACAAGTTGGTGGACTACGACGGTATCCCTTTGAGTGAACTTAGAAATGGGTTTTACTTAAAGAAGTACTTTGCTTAAGATCACCTGTGCATGAGTGCTTGTATTTTAATGTATCATATTTTTTGTGTGTTACTTTAGTATGCTTTTTCATTATTTGGTCTCTGCCCTCGACCACTTATCTTGTGTTGTGCTTGGTTTCTAGATGTCAGAGTCTTTGCTACCCCACATTGGCTTCGCCGATGGCGCTAGTCATAGTACTCAGAATGTTGCTTCTGTTGCATGGGAAATTTACACACCTACAAACGAACTTATTACTCTACGAGGTGTGTGTCTCAGTCATGCGACCAATAATATCGCAGAATATAGCATCGCCATTGAATTTTTGATTGATGTTATTTCGCTTGATATCTTCCACCTAGTTATACGACTCTATTCGTAGCTAGTATTACTAAAATTAAGTAATGTCTATGCTATTTGAAGTCCTACTTTATTACGGGTATATTTACGAATTCGCCTCTTGGAACGTTATTTTGATTCTATCGAATATCAGCACATTCCTAGATGTCTAAATACATTGAATGATGCCTTAGCTAATTTTGTGTTAGAAAGAAACTTGGGACATTTATGAACCAATCACACATCACATGTATTATATAAAACAAAATAAGCCGGTAGAAGCCGTATATATGTATTTAATGATCAAAACTTTTTACAAAAAATTTTTGTCCAAAAATCAAAATCTCAAAATATGAATCACATAGCTTCTACAAAATAGCATCACGGATGACGCTCATGATAACATACAACTACTCGGGCTACCCTATGGAGCAGTCGACTGAGAGACTCAGACATGCCCACAGTATGGCGTTGATAATGTCTTGGGATCTCCCTAATAGTGATGTCTGTGACATCTTCATTCAACCCCTCTAAGTTATGTTCCACTACCTCGTAGTCCTCAGCATCCTGTCTCTCCATTGGAGCCACTTCTCCTCGCCTCTGAATGGGAGACATTTTTGGAGGTCAATATTGTTGGCGATAGAAGTCACTCCTAGATTGCTTGCAGGAGCAGAGCCCGACGCCCATCAGTTTTATGTCATGATAGTTTGTAATGGGTATAAAAAGGAGTGATCGAATGGAAGTAAACTTGAACGATATCATTTGAACTCTGAAACTAGGCCAAGGATGCATGGGCAGGTGAGGTCTTGCATGAAATTCAGACAGTGAGGTGTAGTAAGGGTGAGTAGGGGGAAGACTTATATCAGAGAGATGCAAAGGTCTGTTGTCAACATCAGGTTTCCAGCAGACTGTAGAAGAAGGCATCCAAACATAAGATCTTCTTGCGCTCAAACACAGAAAACCAGAGAATACAATAATGCATAAATAAATCCTTTATCATGACATAATTGCAATGATCCACACGAATCATTCGTTCATGAACTCTCTTAGCATGAGACGAAAATTAGACGAAGTAAGAAAGAATGTCTGTCATAAATCAAGAAATCTCATATACATATGCATAACCAGAGAACTAGAGTCTGTGCTAAAACTTTACAATCGGGAGCTCTGCTCTACCATCGATCCCTACCAAAATGGAAAAAATGCCTTCATATACTCAAAAATAACGACAGTAGAAAAAAAAAGACGCTACATTAAAAACATTGCTTCTGCATGTCTTCTGACAGCCTACCCATGCAGACTCGGGATGATCATGTGCCTATGACAGATGCCATCAGATTTCAGATTGTCCTTCTGCAGGTGAGTCGATGTGAATTAGTCCTTTGTCGGGCCTTCCTTTTATGGTAGAGTTGATGTTCAACCACCAGCAACTGCTGCAATAACTGCTTTTTGGGATCGGGATCGCCTCGGTCAACTTACCCTTATGGGACGTGGAGGTCTCCTAATGGTGCCATCTGGATTAGTCAAATGATCTTTCTTTGGATGTTATTTCGTTGGACTACTACAAGGGACCCCTATGGTTGATGTGGATGAGGGTGTGACAGGGGTTAAAGGCGGGAACACTGTGGAGGTGATGGAGAAGAAACGAGAGCTGTGACATCAGCTGAGGAATGCCACAAGGTTTGAATAGGACAGAGGAGGAAGGAGCATGGAGTGCGGGAGTACAAGAGGAGGTGACTAGGAGGACGATACCAAAGGTGACACAACGGGAAAGAGACCCCACAATAATAACACACCATTCCGGACTCCCCCCTCTTTCATTAAAGACAGGATGGCAAAGGGGGGTCGAAAATTCCTGAGCATCGTTGATCTAGGTGCTCTGAGCCTGACCTTTGAAGAGTTGAGCATTTGATTCCGAACCCTCCCCCCTCGATTAAAAGCAGAAAGGAAAGGGGGGTCCGGAATGAAGCCTCAGCCGTTGATTTAGGTGCCCAGATCCTGACCCTTTAAGAGTTGCGCACTCAATTCTGGACCCCCCCCTCTGCTTACTGGAATCCGCTCCTAACCATAGATCTGAGCATGAAAATCATGCCTGCCCAAATCCATGCCCCCTTTAATTCTAATGCACTCGAGTTTCATCGATGGATGGATGGCTGAGATGACGTTGGTGCTTTCACTATGAAAATCCCGAAAGGCCCCACCAGTGGCTCAGATCTTGTGCTGTGTGTCCTTCAGATGAACGGCCGAGATGAATTTTTCTTCAAAAGGGGGCTACCTCCATTCCTGGGCTCGCTTAACATGACCTGGTGCTAGGACCGTGGGCTCGGCTTTGAAGGGCGCCTATCGGAATTTTGGGGTTCAGGGTTTCGAGATGTAAAATGACGAGGAGCTCTTACCCCTTAAATCCCCAAATGCCGACATGACATGATCTTGCACCACATGTCCTTTTGGATGGACAGATGAGATCCCTCATGAATGTATATAGACACTACCTATCGCGCTAATCCCAGCGCAACTCCGCTAACCGCGAATTCCCATCGACTGTTGATCTGCTCCTATGGACGGATCTAGGTCGCTGACAACATAATTTCGCTCACTCACTCGATTTTTAGCCTGAAATGGGGCTTTACGTGCTACGCTTGGGTGTTCTTCATGCAACCTGCAGACCTGGATGCTCTCAAGCCTAGGAAAAGAATTTTCGCTAACAGATACGGCCCCACATCTGTGTCATCAAAAGAAATTTTTTGATTAGTCCTTGGATAAACATAAAAACATTTTATATAATAAAATTTGCAAAAACTTTAAAAAATAAAAAAATGTGTACTTCTCACCTAAGTCACCCCACTAAGCATCCTTAGGCAGAACCAAATCTAGATCTCCTCGGAAATCCAAATTGGCATTTGCATAGTCATCGATCATCAACATCTTGGGCCTCAACCAGTCAAAAAATGAATCATTATACTTGATTATAGGCCCTGCTACGTGTTGAGCCATGAGGTTACACCACCTCAGCATCCTCGGATCCTGTGGGGCTGGTAAACCCCAATCTACCTGTAGTCGCAGCAGTGGGACCCTCTCGAGGAAGAATGACACCAAAAGTGACCCATACCCAAACTGCTTCAGGTTACCCCTTCTACACTTTGTCAGTTTCCTCTTCATACTGCAGAGAACTGCATCCGACCAGTTGAAAACCAGAGGTTTTGTGCACTCTATGGCGTATTGGAAATATCTCTGGAGAGCCATGTGCGGAGTTGCACTCCTAGCCATGCGTGCAATAGTAAACAAGATAGTATGTAGGGTCAAATCTTGGACCCCCCAAATGGCAACCTTACCCTTGCTTCTCTCTGCCTCGGGAACATAATATCGGCGAACATACTCGCTCATAGGAAGTATGTCACCTCTACCTCTGGTCAAAGTAGCATGGTATCCACGTCGTGACAACCCCGTTAGAAAATAGATATCCTCGATATCTAGTGTCAACATGTGGACTCCTACATAAAATAATTGTTGATCCACATCCCACATGTGGACCAGGTACTCTAATAGTCTGAGTTGGGCTCTCATGTACGGGATCCTAAAAAATTTTAAGAGCCCACATTCCCGGAGGGTAGTGAATGTACTCGGATCATTCCTAGCAATGGAATCATCCTCCTCATGTTCTATTTCCCTCCATTCCAACATTGTGATGGTCAACACCTGTAATGGAGCCATGCGAAGGAAGTCAACAACTTGTTTTAACCTCTTGCATAATTTTTTATTGAGCAAAACCACACACAAAAATCTATTTTCCGGCCCTCGCAGGTGAAACTTTTTCACAGTGCGAGATTCTCACAGGTGCATTGAAGCCCACTTGCGAGAATCTTAGATTCTCACAGGTCCCAAATGGCCCACCTGCGAGAATGCTTGAGCACGCCCACCGACCCTAAAATGGACTCAAAACTCTAAAAATTGCCAATAAAAATCAAAAGTAAACCATGGAAAAGTTGGAAAATCAGGAGATTACCTTGTTGGCTGAAACCGTTTGCCAAATGATCGCTTTTACCTCCTGTAATCGAGCAAAGAAATTTGGGGAAAAATTAGGTATGTTGGACAAGTTTTTGGCAAAGTAACAATGAAATGGTTAAAAAGGCTTTTTCACCCATATTTATTCACTTTTTACTATTTCTTGTTGATTTTTTATATTATTTTTATTTCTTTGCTTAAAAAACCTAATACCCTAATAGCCTTGTGAGTATGGTTTTTCACAAATATAGTGACTTCGAAGTCTGAACGATGGTGTACGAGTATTTTTTCTTTTTTTATCACATGTACGACTACTTTTTTAGAGTTTTTGTAGGAAAAACCTCGAGCTCAGTCTTTGTTCGATCTCGCGCTCGAAAATACATGAGAATGCAACTGAGTATACTTTTTCTCATCTTTTCGTACTCATCATGGTAACATGAAAACGACGAACGTAAGGAAGTACCCTTTAATCTCTTTTCACGCTCCATAAAAATGAAAAGATTACCGAGGGATCTTGTTCTTTTCACGCTCGTTAAAGTATTTGAAGAAAATGTTCGATGGGCGATAGTTTATCACTTTTTCAGTCTTGTCGAACTCATTTACAAAAAAGGAACTGGGAGAGTTCTCTTTAAGTGTTTTCTGGACTCTCAAAACATGAAAAACCCTCGATTTTTCTATCCTTGGACTCATTAAAAAAACATCAAAAGACCCATAATGGGACCGAACCACTCCTTCCTAGGGTTCATTAAATGTACTTCAAGGGACTCATCTGAAGGATGAGATTACATCGACAAGCATATGTTATCCTCCTCAAGCTTGTGTAAAAATAAAGAGGTACTAGCCAGAAATGGTGGGGGAAATTTTGGGAAAGGGATTTGTTTTCGTATTCGTATTAATGGCAGTAAGTGTTGCCCTTGAACATGACACCCCCTATTCATCATTTGAATGCGGGTTGGGAAATCCATTTGTCTCTCGTCTGACTTTCTACAAGGTCATATCTTGGGCCGTCTTTGAGTCAATGCTACCAAATCCCTTGTCATGTCGTTCATATGTTCAAGAGAAGTTCAAACGAGCCCTCCATTGAGTCAGCCATCTGCAGTTGTCTATTCTTACCTTGTCTGCCTTCTCTGTGTCTGTTTCAAACCATATTCGTACTTTGACATGCCCTCAAAATCTATTACTTATTTTGTGTCATTTATGGGGGATACATCAACGCCCTCCTCTGACGAGTCTTTTTCCGTTGACTCCAACTCATTATCTGGGAATAAGACTTAGAAATCATTCAGTACCTTGGAACCTACATGATTTAATGACAGGTCTCTTCGCTTTCGATAGGGGTTTCACATCATTGGTCCCTGATCGAGAGATTCCACTGAGTGTTCGACTTCATCTCATTCATTCACAGTCGTTTGGATTGTACTTCGGTACCTTGGGAGTCATTGACATCAATGATGATTTCCCTCACACTTGTTAACAGTTTCCATCAATGACTGGTAATCGAGTGGTTTCTACCATGTTTGACTTCCACACATGTAATCACATGGCTAGATTCATACTTTCAGATGACGGGATTGAATACCCTGGGTCTCATCTCATTGATTCAGGCTGTGATGGAGTATGTATGATTTGTATCGACACATAGATCCACTTTGTATGTCACGTGGCTATGCCCTAATTTGAGTCTTCTAACATAGATCCACAGTGTATTACTGACAGGTGAGATCTGAAGAGCGGTTCAGCAGGAATGCCGAGACCGATCT
>CBVK0101373366.1:0-27027 GCA_900067695.1 Picea abies | reverse complement strand
CGTTCATTATAAGGTCGCAGATCTAACGATAGAGATTATGTTAGGGTTTTATGCCCTAGAAGGCAACCCTCTTTTATGAGGGAAATGTATTGCAGTTATGGTTGATGGTGAATATTGTATTCTGAGAGAGGAGACTGTGAGAGAAAGAAGAGGAAGTTACAGCAGGTTTTGTTGTAGGTTGTATCCCTTCATTTGCTGGATAATAATAAAGCAAGGACCTGGAAATTTCTCTAGTGGACGTAGCCCACACTGAGTGAACCATGTAAATCTATGTCTCTCTTGTATTGTGTGTCTTGTATCTCTTGTATTGTGTGTCTTCTGTGTTTTGTTTCTGCATTTGTTTTATTTTATTGCTCCGCAGTCTTATTTTTCTAACAGTATGTTGCATGCATTCAGGGTTGAGCTCATTTGGTTTCAACTTCTCTGTTATCTCTGAGGTGTCCAATAATGGTGGGAAATATGGCCGAAGGAGAGCCACGTTGAAGTCTAGGTGCAGGCCAAGGAAAGAGGGAATGTTGAGCACAAAATCATTGTCAACCACAACCTTGGTGTTGGTGTATGGCCCATACCAGAGTGGGTGAAGCTTCCAATGGGGCCATGTAAGGTATTCTTTCTGCAAGTGCAACCAAACTTTGTCACCCACCTAAAACTTATGTGGCACTCGATGTTGATCATGGCGTTGCTTGTACTTGGAATTGGACTTTTGTAAAATATACTGAGCCTATCAGAGGATGTGCTAGATCTGCTCAATGAACTAGGTAGCTTTGTCAGCTTCTAATGGAGCAAGGGACCAGTCAGTCGAGGTGGTCGCCAGGGGTAGTGCAACATCCATGGGGCCATCCCAACCCCACCTGAAATGGGTTGTGGCTAGTTGAGCTATGTAGGGATCGGTTGTAGCTATGTTGGACATAGGGAAGACTCTCATCCCATGTGCAGGGGTGTCTGGAATTGTACATGCACACGATATGTACGATCATTTGATTGACAACCTTAGTTTGGCCATCTGTCTAGGGGTGGAAGGCAGTGGATTTGGTGAGCTTGGTATCCAGCATTGACCAGAGGCTCGACTAGAATGTGTTGAGGAACCGACTATCCCGATATGAGACAATGGTTTGTGGGATCCCAAAGTGTACCCAGACGCGTTCAAATAAGAGCTTGGTAGTGGCCTCTGCGGTGATGTTTTTATTGCAGATGGCCAGAATCACCATCTTAGAAAAGTGATCAACAACCAAAAAAACAAATTCATTTCCCCTCTTGGTGGATAGGAGGCCCAACATGTAGTCCATTGAGATGGATTCCCATGGCTTGTCAGGACTAGACAGAGGGGTGTACAGGCCATGTTTCTCAGTGGTCGGTTTGGCAATAATGTAGGCGGTGTAGGACCTAATATACTTTTCGACATCCTGTCGAAGTTTTGGCCAGTAGAAATGTTTATGCAGCACTGCCACTATCTTTTCGACGCCAAAGTGTTATACCACCTGAATGTAGTGAGCTTCCCAAATCAGCTTCGCATGCTCGCATGATGGAACGCAAAGATGGCCCAGATGGCACAACAACCCATCCTAAACATGGAAATTAGTGACCACTAAGTTTTCTCCCAACATTTGGTAGGTGGTGGAGAAGGCATGGTCTGTCTCATAGAGGTGGGGCCATCCAGAGGTCTCATGGCCGGAAGAGTCTAGCATCGTGGTGAGTGTTGTGACTGGAGGTCAGTGGAGGAAATAAACAACTTGGTTGGTACTTCCTATTTTATACTTGATGCTAAGGTGGAACTAATGTAAGTATGTGGACCACTTCTGATGGTAGTCATTCTACAAATTTCCTTGGGTATACATGAACTGTAGTGGCTTGTTATCAATGTGGATGATTGTCTCCTTCCCCAGAATGTAATGTCTCCATTGGTGGCAGGCTTGCATAATGGAGTACATTTCTTTGTCATAAGTAGGGTACTTATGGACAACATCTGATAGTGTCTCATTATGATATGCCACGGGGTGGTCATGTTGAGTGAGAATGGCACACACAACATAGTTTGAAGCATTTGTCTCGATCTCAAAGGGATGTTGTAGGTCTGATAATTAAAGTACTAGGGATGAGCACAAACGTTGCTTCAAGTCATTAAAGGCTTGTTGTTGGGACATGCCCCACACAATTTTTGTCTTACCGCCACCCCTGGTTACTTTATTGAGGGCCCATGCGATATGAGAGAATCCCAACATGAACCTGTGATAGAAATTGGCAAGGCCGAAGAAGATCTAAATCTCAATGAGTGTGGTTGGGGTTGGCCAGTCATGGATGACCTAGATCTTGGTTAGATCCACATGCACACCATGTTGATCAATAATGTAGCCTAAGTAATGGACCAAGTCCATGACGAAGAAACGTTTTTCCAAGTTTGAATATAGTTTGTGTTGTCGCAAGGTGTGCAAAACCTATTGAATATGTTGCAAGTGTTCCTCCCAAGTCTTGTTGTAGATGAGGATGTCATCCAGATACACCACTACAAAAGTATTGGTGAAAGGTTGTAGGATATCATCCATCATCCTCATAAAATTTGTTGGAGCATTTTTCAAACCAAAGGGCATGACCAACCATTCAAAAAGACCTTGTTTTGACTTGAAGGCAATATTCCATACATGTGTATCTTCTATTGGGACCTAGTGGTAGCCAGACTTCAGATCAATCTTACTGAAGTATTTGGACCCCATGAGTTGATCAAGGAGGTCGTCAATTCAAGGAATCGGGTACCGGTTCCGGACTGTGATTTTATTCAGGGTTAGGTAATCAATGCAGAGTTGTCAGGTCTCGTCTTTCTTTTGCACCAGTATGATTGGGCTCCCACGAGGCGATGAGTTGGGATGGATGTGCCCCTTGTGGAGAAATTCTTAGATCTGCCTCTTGATCTTCTCATTTTCTAGCAAAGAGCGATGGTAGACCGAGCCATTAGGTAGCGGTGTGCCTGGGGTCAAATCGATGGGATGCTTGACCTGCCAGTGCAGAGGTACACCAGTAGGAGAGGAGAATATATCTGATTGTTCTTCCACGACCTTATCCGCTTGCTTCTGTTGTGTGGAGAGATCGATCACGGAGGCCCTCGATGTGGATGCGATCTTTCTCTTACTCTAAGAGCGAATCATGAAGAAGACAAATTTCCCAGTCTGAGAGATGACCTTCCTACATTTCTTGGCAGAGAATCAAGGAAATAGCACTAGGAGAGACTACCTCGGGTATCTTGTACAATTTATAAAGTAATAATAACACTACGAGGCCTAGACTCATATACATCATGATGTGTCCATAAATAAGGTTGGCCCAAAAGAACATTACAAACTTCAAGAGGAGAAACATCACACAATACCTCATCTTTGAAGGGCTTGATGTCGTACAATAGTCGACACTGTTGGTTGACATGGAGATCGCTTCCTTGGTGGAGCCATCCAATGGTCTAGGCTTGTTAGTGTGGCATTGTCGGCAAGGCCAACAGCTTGATGAACTCTATTGAGATGAGGTTATTTTGGCTACTGCTATCAACAATGAAGTGCGGTGGGGTGTCTTTTACCCACATCTATGAATGGAAAAGGCACTCGCCTTCTTCTATCTCATCTGGTTCACCAGGTTGGAGCTTGGTGGTAGCAACAATGGCACTGGGTTCTGTGCCAATTATTCGTCCTCCCCTTTATGGTTCTGACTCAGAGTTAGAACTCGCATTTGATTCAGAGGCTTTCACTTCGGCCACCAGCGACTGCTTTGATCGAAAATCAATAGTGTTATTCCAAGGGATCTTATGGAAGTCGTACCACTTCCCGGTATCGTTCTTTGTCTTTCCGATGTCCTTTTTTCTTGTGACTTGGACTGGTTTCCCTTATACTGTCCATCTTTATTATGTCATTTGTTTTGTAGGTTGGGGCCACCCTTTCCTGGTTTTTGCTGCGAGACATTCCCAGGCCCAAATTGCTGCGTCTTTTGTTTGAGCTTCTGCTCGATTTTGATGTCATATCGATAGGTCCTACCCAAGGACGAGATGTCCAAAAATTCCATTTCGGTCTGGATGTGTCTATGCAGAGCACTGCAATACTTAAGCACCAGATGTCGCTATGAATCTTTGATACCCAGCTTGGTGCGTAGGGTATGGAAGATATTTGAAATCTGGCACTGCTTGGTCTCTTTATTGTCGCAGTGTGGTCCATTTGGTATACAAGTCGTCATAACTTCTGACAGGGTAGTATTGTTCCTTAATAGCATCCCAAAATGATTCTCAATTGGATGCGACTGTAAATAATGAGGGTTCCTCTGTTTCCTCTTGCTCACAGAAAGTTTCCCACCAATTTTGACATGGGGAATGGCTTTGAGGATCGCAACAATAATTTTTTCTCTATTTGAAAAGTTATGGACAGAAAACTACCCTTCTAGTAGATTCAACCACTTATCTACATCATCTACGTCTATCTGACCTTCAAATATAGGAATATCAAATTTGATTTGTACCTTGAAGGGGGCGGTGCCTCTGCTCGAGGAAGATGAGTCGCTTGTTGGTAGCCATCGAAGGATTTGCGCAAAACTATCCATCATCCCGTTCCTCTGTTGTGTGAGGGATTCCTCAAGCAACATTTTGAAAGGATCTCTTGTTTCATCATCTTTCTTTTCTCCTACCATGAGAGGTTGTTTGGGCGTGCGAGAGATTGTGTCCTCAAGAGAAACAAGCTTAAGACCCGATTCTTTGTACCCTGACCTCATTGGGGACATGCATTAAGATGATAAGGAGCAGACTGCTCTGATACCATTAATCCAGATTTTATGAGTAGAACAAAATGAATACAGATTATTGAAAGATGTTTAACAAAAAATAACAGAGATACAGTAAAACTGATTTTCTATTCAATAAGGAAATAAGATGAAACTGTAAAATGCAACAGAAAACAAGCTTGTTGGAATGGTGGAAGCTTATCTCTGAGAAGAGATGTGACGGTTGCGCTCATTCACAAGAAGATGATTACAATGAGGCTCTGAAGGCCTTTTTACACTAAACAAGAATGTCAAAAACCTTAGACATCTAAAAACCTAACCTTAGTAGATGAAGCACCAAAATTCACGTGGGCCACGTTTGGGTAAGTTAGTACATCAACTTCCCGGGGTCGTAACTTTTGCATATGGGTAAGTTAGTACATCAACTTCCCGGGGTCGTAACTTTTGCATACGATATCTATTTTAGGCACATGATAGCCCATTGGAAAGGTCTATCTGAGGACTACACATTTTGTTGCTATCTATCAAAGGACATTTCTAACTATGGTGAGCCCTAAAAACTTTGTTTAGGGCCTAAAAATGGCCCCACAAGTTAGGGACCCGAAAACTAGGAAAAAATAATTGCTAAATTGAACTAGTTGGAATAGGTGGGAGGCCACCAACATCCATCTGGATCAGATAGTCAATGGAAAAGTTCAATTGACTAAGAGTACTTGTGAAAGCAAGGTAAGTGGACAACAATAGAACAAATTTTGGGATCCAGGTGGACATTAGCAAATAAGAGACTCATGGATAGGAGTCCATGAAATTTTTGTACCCTAGGATTCTAATGGAGGAGCATCGCACCCTAGGTAAACCACCTTGTAAATCAAGCCTCTAGAAGGCCTAATTCATGTAAGAGGACACAATCCTCATGTGAATGTAACAAATAAATAAGGAATGAATTAATTCAGTTCATAGGAGATAGAGTCAAGATTGTTATTTTTAGTAGTCAGTTAAAGAGGAAAGGGCCCAGAGGGTGAGAGATAGAATAGAAGCAATGAAGAAAGGAGTTATTTTTGTTTAATGAAAATGATATTGCAAATATTTTGTAGTGATTTATCCTTTCCTTCTTTTCAAAGTCTAAGGATTAATGTTATTTGTATGATACTTGTAAGTTAATGTGTTTTATGCTTAATTCTTGTAAGTTGAATTTGAAGATCAAATGTGTTTGATAATGAAGGAAATAGTTTAAATATTTGATGATGAAGGGAATATTTTAAATGATGAGATAGATTGGATTGGATTTGAGTTAAGGTTTGGCATTGAATGATTGAAAAATAGAATTCATTGTGGTGTCCTTTCTGTTGTATCGTAACCCTATTCTTTAATATCAAGAATAAAAAGACTTGATAAGAATGAACATCTCTTATATATAGATTAAAATTTCATGATTTATTAACATCATCAATCTATTAAGTTTAAAAGGTAATCTATTAAGTTTAAAAGGTTTGGATCCATGTTGTTTTCATGGTGTTTCATTAGATAAAAAACCTCATTCAAGGCTTAATGGATTTATTCTCCTCTCTTAACATTGTTGAGACCTCAAGAACCATTTTTAATGCTCAAGACCTCAAGTCATTGTGCCCATATCCCACTAATAGGATAAAGATACCATCAAAGATCTCATTTGGTGGTTTGAAGATTTGTGTGTGTGTGTGTGTATATATATATATATATAATTTTATTTTATTTTAATGTCTGGAGGAATCATCAACTAGTTGGGCACGTGGCCGTGTTATCCATACGCGACACACATTGTAAGTCGGGGGGAATTGAACTCGAAACCTCATGAAACTTCATTTTCACAGCACTTGCCAATTGAGCTGCCCCCCCTGGGGGCGAAGATGTATTCATATTGTTTGAACCTTTAAAAAATCTATGTTTAAAGCTTGAAATTGTTTAAATCTTAAGATATTAACTCGATATTAACTTAGACGTAACTTATTTAAACTTACTTGAATCTTTAATTGCTTAACTAAGTGCTTATATGTGCAATGCAATTTACCTCGCTACTAACATCCACTGCGATTGGTTAGGGGGATAATGCAAGTATATGCCCATAAATGCAAGGTTCTCTTTCGTCATAAATGTTAGATTCTCTTTTGTCATCTAATATGTCTCTTTCACCCACATAAAATTCTTGAATAAACACATTTTTATAATCCACTAAAAGTTTAATTTAACATTGCAATGTACATCAAAGATAATTACAAGGTCTTTTTAAAAGTTTAGAAATATTTTTTCTCCAAAATCTCAATCAATTTAAGACTTTAATAATTTTAAATATTGTCTATAGTTTTTATATACTTAATTTTCAAGCAAGCTAATTAATTTAGGTTTTAAATGAATGGCTATGCAAATTCTTTACATGAAAATACTCAATTTTTTCTATTTTCCTATTATTTTTATCCATTCTACTCGAGAAATTGAAACTTGTGAGGTGTATGTTTTTTTAATATTCTTAAATAAATTCATAATTTATTTATAAGATTCTAATAATAATAATAAATAAAAATAAAATACATAAAATATTTAAACTATGTTTTTTAAAACAATCAATACAAAAACACATACAAAACCTAAGATTAACAAATTCTAATTAATTTCATTAATTTAAAATTAAACTACAACATAGTCCCTAAAAATAATTGTTATTAATCATATCTTACAACTTTCAAGGATGGATTTTTTACTTCGAAAGGCGTACACCTATTGACAATGGACAGATTTAATAGGGGTTTACTGCTTAATAAGTTTTTTATGGACATGATTAAATATGGCTGGAATATTCTTAGTAGTCACACAAAATAAATGGCTGTAATTTCAGTCATTAACTTCCTAGCTATTATAAAGACATACGTTTATGTGTTTACTTTTTTACATTTACCTAATCATATTTAAAAATTACTTTCATATTTAAAATATTAACACTAGATAAATGAACATAAACGTTTATTTGTTAATCAACAATGAAAATATTAACCGTTTATTTATTAATCAACAATAAAATTTAATATATTTTTTTAAAGATTCGTTTCATCTCGTTAACCGTTAACCAGCAACTATTTAACTACTGTACTAATATATTTTTTGTCCACTTATAGAACTATTAACATAGCATATCCTTTTATTCACAACTCGATTTTATTAAAAAAATCACAAATCAATGGTGGGTGGACTTATACTTTTAGTGGATGACAACTCTGCCTTATTAGTCCCTGCCAAAGGCCAGGGACTAATAGCGATGAGTTCATCGTTGACTGGCTATTAGTTTAGGGTTGACTATAAATTTTTAATTTATTTCAAATCTGTAACATAGGAAATCAAAATACGTATTATTTTTAATAATAAAAAAAAATATTTTTCTAACATTTGATTGGCTAATATCTTTCATCTGTTATTGTTGCCTTCACGTCATTCAATATATTGACAATTAATAGATTTGAAGTGTGGTCAGCAAATTGTACTGGGAAGGGCAGAACCCGGTCATGAGGGCGGTCTGTCTCTGTGTCAATGTCCCGGACGAGAATGGTTCGATTGCCCGCAAGTGCTCTTCGCCTCCGCTAAACAGGAAACGTCCGCAGAGGCTGCAAATTCCACTCCAGTTGCTGGGCCTAAATGCGCTGTTCTCCGCAGTAGAGCAGGCGATGGAGTTCAATGTGGAGGGTTTTCATTATGCGGTTTCAAGCAAAAAGGGTCGGATTATCTCTTATTTGAATAATTTCCTTACTGTAAGGGCATTGTTAAAAGACTGAATTGCTACACAGGTCAATTGCACATCGTTTCCTCATTGACACACCATATTTGCTACACAGGTCTTCGTCCCCCGTGTCATGGGCGGCCTCATGGTCATGGCTGCCCTGCTGGGCCTCTCCAATGGCTACTTCGGCGCACTGCCCGTCAGACCATTGCCGGAGATACAACTTCTTGAAACACTAGAAGGGTAAGAAAAGGCATAAGAAGAGCGTGGAGACCTACAAGATCTATATCTTCAAGGTTCTCAAGCAAGTTCACCCTGACATTGGTATTTCCAGCAAGGCCATGGGAATCATGAACAGTTTCATCAATGATATCTTTGAGAAATTGGCGAGCGAGGCATCGAAGCTCGCTAGCTACAACAATAAGCCCACTATTACTTCACGGGAGATTCAGACTGCTGTAAGGCTTGCTTTTCCAGGGGCGCTTGCAAAGCACGGCGTCTCAGAGGGCACAAAGGTTGTCACCAAGTTCACCAGCGCTTTGTAGTCGTTCAATTTGACCTAGAAATCCTCGTCCTGTTTCTGCTACAAACGTTCGATTATAAGCCAGAAACCTGACTTCTTCGGCTTCTGCAGACTTCGCCGTGGAAGTGGAGCCAGGCATTGTCGTATTTGAACAAAATTTGGACGCAGGGTGTGTTGGATTTACCAGAGGGTTTGCTCTTTTTTTTTTTTGGCGCCGCGTTCGAGTCAGGAAGCATTCCTCTCTAGAAAGTAGATTTTTACATTTGTTTTCAGCCAGGAAGGTTATTTAAATTTATGTGATTGCAGTTTGAGGTGTTGAATATGGATCTGGCTGTTTGAAAGAGCGGACATTAGGATGACAGTGCTGCAGTGGCTGGCGAAGGAAATAAACCCTAGCTTTTGCTTCTCTAGTCGTAATAGCTGAATTGTCAAGGTTTTTTGGAAAGGCTCTTAAGTCATGATGAAGACCGGGAATGGAGTTCCCCTCACTCGAAGCCGCGCTGAGGCTTGCCGGGAATTTGTGAGTAGAAATCGATTTTTTCTTCTCTGTAAACTTTCCGTTTCCATAATAATGTTTAAACTACTGCCCGAGAAACCCAGAAATGCGATATTTATCTCATAGAGAAGCGCATCTTTATTTCCACAGGAACTGAGAAAATCATTTTCAAACAAACGAAAAAAACTGGGATCCTAAAGAAAATATATAAGTGGTAGAGAAAAATAATACTGACCTAGACATTAACTCTGCTTCTTGTGCTTTACTACAAAAGCCTGATTTAATGTTAGGGAAGCCTGTTTGCTATCTTTACTGTAAAAATGTGATTTCTATGAAGCCTATGCAACATTGTCTACTTTATATCAGAGAGAAATATGCGTTGCTTACTTCTCTCTAAAAATTTGCTATTTCTCTGAATATTTTTGCAACTATGCTTCTACATTTTGATATATTGAATGAATCTGTACAAATCTCGATGATCAGTACGATATTTTGACATAAACCTGGGGATCTTCTAATGATTCTAGAAGAGGAGGTTTTATGAGAAAGCGTCGCGGAATCAATGACAGATAACATTATCTACATAAGAAATGTTGGTCGTACAAGAAGAGCCATTTAGGTTTTTGATTTACCTTTTGGGTGTCATAACATCGTGATCAAAATAGATTATGCAACAATGTTTAAAATTTGGACACATTGGGTTACTTTTCCAAAAATGGATCTAGAGTAAAACCTGAGCAAATGCAAAGCCTGCATTCTCATTTCTAAGCAAGTGTAGAAATATTCATTCGTCTCTTATTTGTGTTTACCAGAAGGAGAATATTCCCCTTGGTCCACCTGAAAAGAAAAGGAAGTTGTTTTTAAGAGATGACTATCCAAAACAAACACCTGCACTAAAATATAATTATCTGTTCTTTCCACTAAGCAACCAGTGGAAGAAGCAGTTCAAGCTGTTAGTGTAAATGGACCTGAGGAATGTGAGGAAACTCTAATGACTACAAGTGAAGTAGAGGCTTTGATCAACATGAAGATGGCAGGAAAAGAAAAGACTGATTCAAAGGTACCGTGTCCTCCTAAAAAAATTTCATTCTACCTTATTTTGTAAAAATATGTGTATTTATGGCAGATACAATCGGCACAAGCATGAAATTTTGATGCTTAACAGGGTAGAATGGATCAAATGATGGATTACATCAAGAAGCTCTGAGCTTGTGCCCGGCAATTTCTTCAAAAGGAAGCTGGATATATTCTTCAGAAAGGGCAGCTCATGGATCAGATAGAAGAACAGAGAAAAACACAAGAAGAAATTGGTAAGTTTATGATTTCCATTTCATCTTGTGCTTTTTTGATGTGGACTCGAATACCCAAATAGAAGGCAAACGAGATTTGCGGCATTTTACAGTTTGCTTTGTTTGGAAGACTTGCTAAATAGTAAAAATATTGTTGTGACCTTATTGAATTTCCTAAGCAGGAAATGTATGTAACTAATGTAGGAGAGGAAAAATGTGCTCTCGATAGAAATAAATATTGTCAGAATTTTCTGCTGTAACATTTCTGCCTAGTAATCATAGGAATGAGTTATGTCTTCTGCCAGCTATTGGTATCTGTCATTTTTGTTAATATTGTTGTGAGCAACTCTCTTGAAGGTATTATGCAAGTAGTGAGTTGGTATTGTGTTCTCAATAGTTTCACTCCATTGTCCAGTTTTTGGAATGAAGCTTGAGAAAGGAAAGTTAGAGGATGATCTCACGCAGCTAAAACTAAGATGCTCTACTCTTGAAGCAGAGCTTGGAACAGCTAATGCAGAAAGAAAGGTAGTTTAATTTGTTTTGTTTTTTTACTCCCTTCCCTTTTAATCACAATCGGTGTTAATTACCATTTTCCGTTTTTCTGTCCCACTGATTGATTACCAGGTTATGTTTAAGTGCCTAACGGAGATATTCTTGTTTCCAGGAACTTCTGATGGTACATGACAAGGATTCAGAGGCATTGCGTATTGCTGGAGAAGAAAAATCAAAGCTTTCCAACCAGATAGACAAACTTAAGAATGAACTTTCAACTTCAAATGATCAAGTGTGCAAACTGTTTTATGTTTCTTTTTCTCTTTCTATGCTTATGATATTACACATCATAAGAAGTTGACTTGTCACGATTTAAGCTTCCCCTTTTGACAATCATGTTAACTCACTTTTGCCTTTTCTTGCCAGATCAAATCATTACATGATATTAACAAACGGTTAACAGAATATAATACGAGTCTTCAAGTGTACAACAGCAAGTTGCAGACTGATGTTGCTGCTGCCACAGAAGAGAATATGAAGACAAAGCAAGAAAAAGCTTCTATTGTAGAAACTCTTGGTGTTGTACGGGGCAGTGCTGCTGCTTTCCAGACACAGCTAGATAGTGCTAAGCCAAGTATATTATGGGTCTGACAATATCTGCCAGGCAGGCTGTGATATTGTGAAATTCATTCAGCTTTCTATATAAAGCTTCTAGCCAATTTAAGTTTTAACCTAAGTTTGTTGCATATGATCCAATAGCAATTACTTCAGTTCCATTGTGTAGATGACATTATATATAAGAATGCTGATTAACACGCTTGTTGCTCTAGCAGGAATCCCTTCTTGAAGGAACAAAACAGCGGAATGCCTTGAATGAAGAGCTGGAGAGGGTGCACGGAGAACTTCAGCATGTTATAGAAAACAGAGATCAATGCATGAGCCAAATCCAGGCTCTCACAGAAGAGAATGCAAGGTTTAAAGAATTCACAGGAAAATCAACATGTGAACTTGAGATCCTTAGTACCAAAGCAACTGCACTCGAGGTAATCTTATAGATCACTTTTCACTCAAAACCATTAAGTGATCTCCTTAAATCTTTGATTGAGCTACTGCAGAATCTGGTAAATGTTGTTGTAAATTCGTAATATATGTAGTCACTTGGATGTTTTTTCTATATCTCTAGATAATTCAATTCTGAATGCTATTATTGGCTGGTGCATTGTTTGCAGGAAAGCTATATGTCTCAAACAGAACAAATCAAATCCTTGCGTCTGTAACTTGATGTGGCAAATCAGAAATTGAAGGTTGGAGCCAAATTTTACTGCCCCAAAGAAAATGCTGTTAGCTTTCCTTTTTGTTTGTTTGTCACCCTGAGATGTATTTTTCAGTTTCCCATCATGGTATTTTTTTCCACATGGTGTGGCAGAGATCTTTCCTTATCACGTTTGCAATTTTTGAAACCTTTGTATGACATCTGTAAATGACTATCTCAAGTGCAGATGGCAGATGCTTCTTTTGAACAACAAAAACGAGAGGAGGCTGGATACTTGTCAACGGTTGAGGACTTGCAGGCCCGACTTACAGAAGCAGAGCATCAACTACATGAAGGGGAGCTCCTCCAGCGAAAGTTGCATAATACTATTCAGGTAGTTAGTACTAGTAGAACTAACATTGTAAATACAATTGCACGTATCATTGCTTGATGCCAGATCTATGCTCTGAATCTGCTTGGCACAGTATTGGTTGGGCATGTATTACTCCTTAAAGCCCCTTCTTGTTTTCTTGATCAGCTATTGGTTGTTTCTTTTTAACTATGGAACTTTGAATACAGTCTTTTGACTATTATCTTTTGATTCTTATGATATATGTTTTTCTGGTGTTGGATTCGAGGGCCGTGGAACTTTGAATACGGGTTTTTGAGTCTTATCTTTTGATTCTTATGACATGTATTTTTTGGAGTTGGATTCAATGACCGTGCTATTTTGTAGATCGCTTAGGCCATTTTAAACCTGTTTTATTTTCACTGGGATTTTAAAAGGGCTTTGACTCTTGTAGCTGTTTTGGAGTGAAACAAATTGAAATTTGGGAAGCAGCATCTTGCTATTCGAAATCCTCATGAATGTTGTTGAAACTATTATAATATTATTTTTATTGCAACTTCTTTGGCTATATGACACTTTATGCCATTTTTATACTGTTTTTATTATACTAGTAAAACAATACGGCCTTTTGGGGAAAAAAAAACTACTCAGTTTTAAATTATGGGATTGTATCTGTTTGCAATTTCCTGAAAAGTATGGAAATAAGTCTCTCCAATTTTTATAGTTTTAACTGATTACATAACCAGTGTTAACTCAGTCTTAGATTATGAGTTTATATATATGTTTGCAATTTTCAGAAAGGCATTGAAATAAGTCTTAACAACTTTTATAATTGCTTGCTTGTATTTTCTGGATAATTGTGTAAGCAGTTTCGAGATGTTGAAAAACTGCTCAGTTTTTATATAGAAAATATGAACAACATGACTAATATGACTAAACTTACTAAAATGTGAAAATCTACATACTCCCAACTTTTATAATTTTAACTGATTACTTAATAAGTGTTATTGAATGAAATGCTTCTGTAATTTCTGCAATAGGATGGATTCTCTTATCTTGGCCATTTGTGTAAGGCGGTTGTGAGAGTTGTGGTCTCGTATGACACATTTGACAATTCGTTATACTTTTCCTGTGAAATTTCTTCCCATTTTACATGAAAATGTTATGATTTTGAGTTATATGATATTTCCTTCACACAGAACTTCTAGCACGAATGATAACGTTGATTAAATGATTGACATTTCTCTTCCAGCAGGCAGAACTGTGCTCCTAAACAGCAGCATCGGGCTGCTCTAGTGAGATGGTGAGATATATTGTATGCTAGCTCTTTTTCTCGTTTGTTGGGGCAATCCTTTATTATGATTTTCTTCCCTTCAACCTTGAATGGTAGGAGAGATACACACTTATTAGTTTTATTTATTTTTCTGAGGGGCAATAATGAAGTTCCGTCAGTACTACGCCTCTGCACGTGGACTTGACCTTGTTTTCAAACCCTGGCCATGGCCGTCAGCATTACTATTGAGGATTTTCAAGCTTTATTATATTCAGGGCCAAGAAATCCATGAGCAGCGCTGACACTGTAGAAGAGCCTGCATATGACATTATTTTTTCCTTTTTAAAGCGGATGGCACCCCTCCGCAAGGGATGCACGCACTTAACCATGGTTTAAGAAGAGTGCCCGAGGTGGAGTTAGGGCCAGAGGATAGGGTCTCCATTGGGATAGCTCGCCTCGTGGTTGCGGCTTTGCATCTCCGAATTTAGCGTTTGTCTCTGTACGTTTAGTGGTGACTTTTATGTATTGACCAGCACAGCTGTGTTTGCCATTGGACCCCGAGTTGTGCTATTTGTTCCGTGTCTGAACAAGGAGTGCCCCTCCCCATTTAGCTGGCGCGCTATCTGTGGTCGGTGGGTCTAATATTAGCCTAACTGTCTTTTTAGACTCCGGTTAAAATAATGGATGTTGTTCATGGTTTTTAAAAATATGAAAATAATAATAATTTCATTTAAATTCCAAGAATGTATGCATGTTCAGGGATTTAAAAATTAAAAATTTCAGTTAAATTCCAAGAATGTATGCGTGTTCAGGTTTTTTTTAAATAATAACGATTAAAAATATAAATTTCAGTTAAATTTCAAGAATCTAGGCATGTTCAGGGTTTTTTTTTAATAATAACGATTATTTTATTTAGAGTTACGATTTAACTAAACATAAGGTTTTCATTTAGATTCCGAGAATGTATATTTTTGTTGATGATTTTAATTTTAATAATTTTTATTTAAAATATATAATTATTAATATGAGTTAAATAATTTTATAAAAGTAGAAGTTGTTTTTTCACCGACCATCAATATATTATTTTATTTTAGGTAATATGGTTTTTTTTTAATAATGGTGATGAGTTACTTTGTATTTGTTAATTACGACTCATAATTATTATACTCGCTACTAATTGATAACTAAAATAGATTTTAGTTGTCTATCAAATAAATAAAACACACATATGGTCATCTATTGTCTAATGCGTGCAGTCCAATGGTTATAATTTTTAATTTATCAAATAAATAAAACACACATATGGTCATCCATTGTCTAATGAGTGCAGTCCAATGGTTATAATTTTTAATTTTTCGTAATTATTATTACCATTATCTAATGGGTGCAGTCTAATTGTTATAATTTTTTTATTTTTTCGTAATTGTTATTACGAAATTTACAAATTTGGTACTGTAGAAATCATAATTTTAAATTATTTAAATTATATTTTTAATACATAAATTGACTCAAAGTTTTCAAAATATAAGTTGGCAGGGACTATGTTGCCATGCAACCCTTGTTAAAGAAATCACAAAATCAAGATAGAGTTACCTGATTGAAATACATCACAAATTTCGTTAGGCGGAGATTCCCGTGGATTTGCTGTACTTGTAAAAATGTTTGCAACGTACATGATGTACTTTACCAACTCTCTAATTTTGACGTCACATATAAAAATCAAGAGATACCCTTTTTATTAGAGATAAATTTATTAATTATATCTCTACAATTAATGCATACCCATTTAATAATAAGGCTAAAATAAAATTTCTCCGTAATTGTGTATACCAATTCCAAGTGTGGCAAGTACACCAATATAAAAAAAATTCAATAAAATTTAATCATAAAAACATAAGGTTGGATAAATGTTTTACTTTTTTAGTTTTATTTTTTGGGATACAATTTTAAATAAAATAATTATTTTTGTTATTTAAATTGTATTTTTGAATATATAAATAAATTTAGGGCGATGAAAAATTCATGAAACATTAGTATTATACAAACTTAATCACTCAAATATACAAATTTAACCATTCATTATCAACAAAATCAAAATTTTTTTTACCAAAACACCCTTATAAAATAAGATATAAAATACTGCTAAAAATATGGATCCACATATAAGATATGACCTCCTCCGACCTCCTCCGAATCAAGAGATGCCCCTTTTTATTTTGGATACAGTTATGAAGTATCTCTCTACAATAAATGCATACCCATTTAATAATAAGAAGAAGATTTCAATGAAATCTTAACAGACAGATATGGTTCCACAAAGTGCTTCACCTAAAGCGTTATAGAGTTGCAGTGGGTGAGCTATTTTTTTTAATGTATATAGTAACGTGCAAGTTATATTCCAACACGCGTCAACAATTCGAACATAAAACACGCGTCAACGCTTCCAAATAATTTGCAGCGTTTCAAACCCGTGTAATTAACAGCCATATAATTCCATACAGGTAGGTTTTCAATGTTTTATTGGCAAAATTAAATATATATGTACCATACACTCTGTGCGGCCCAGAATGATTGCTGCTAAATCAAGAAATTGCTCGGCAACTTGAGGCTGCCAATCCCAGCAATGTGAGAGTGGAGACAAAACTGCCATTGCTCTGCTTCCCATAAGCTTCGCCTGTGACGGTGTACTCGGGAGAATGACTGTGTTCTCGGGAGAAAACGCGTTCGCTTGTTTGAAAGGTCGATGAAGACAATGTCGCGTGATGGCAATAATAGTCCATAGCAGCCACCGACATTTTAAAATCATTGTGATGGACAAGCCAAGGAGAGGATGATCTGATCTTCTGAATCTTTCCACGCTTTCGAAGGCAATGTCGCCGTGTTCATCGTGGTGTAAGGAGACACGCTATTGATTCTGCACCAAAACACTTCATTGCTTTAATACACGTTTGCCTACTCAATCATCTAAATTTACACTAAAAATAATGATTGGTAAATGATTTATTCGTTGGATTTCCTATTCAATCTTCTGAATATACAGAATCTAAGTTAATGATCTAAAGTTTGCTTACCTCTCCTTTCGCTTTTGGAGAAAGCGTTGCACAGATAATTTCTTGACAATTTTCGGGACTGTGTGCGAAACAAGAAACAATGTTAAAAACAATTCTCTATCCTAAAACCCTTTTTCTATCTTTTCCAGTAGTATCAGCCACATTTTTCAATATAAAACATCTCCGATCCGCGTCTGACCTACGGGAAGTCTTTCGGGTTGATCTTCATTGCCAGCGTTAGATGCAGACTTGGAATGCAGCGTCTCTTTTATCGTACTCGAGCTATTAGCGCTGGCAAGCCTCATAATGGCTCCAGCCTGCCCACGAAAATGACGAAATATGTCTGTGAGAAATTAAATAACGCCAAAAGGACTAAAGATGCACTCGTTTTGTAAAAAAAACATGAAATTTGATGCTCGGATCAAAATAATACCTTCTCAGCTGACACATCGTAAACATTCACCATTCCGTTATAAAAAATAGCGAGTTGAGCTGTGGACTGCTGCTTTGGAGCTTTTGCTGGAACGGATCTGCTGCAAATAGTACAAAAATTACAAAATTAAGCTTATCTAACATTTAAGTTCGCTCAGTTATCAAGAATTCGCAAAATATATCAAACTACAAATGTCTGGACATTAAAATACCTCGAAACCGAATCAGTTTGGCGGATTGCGAAAGGAAGGGTGAATTTTTTATGTGGAACTCTAGTGTTTGAACGGAAACCCATGCTCACTGTAAATAAATCCATCTTTTCCGCCTGACTTGGTGCCTCAGAACGTCCATTAAAACCCTTGGCCTGATGATTGACATGAGCAAACTCGGCTTTCCTGTCCTCTGAAAGCCCGATGGACGAAAGCGCCCTTTGCATCATCTGCGGTTTTATCCGCGACAGATCTTGCACTGTTGCATTCGTAAAAAATAGATACAAAATCAGCCGAAACATTCTACCAAAACAAGAACGGAAGACAAATTTATGGAAAGACGGCGTATTGCACGGGCCGATCTGAAAATAAAACTGCGAGACAAATTCAAGGCGTTTACAAAAGAAACCATACATTTCGGCTTGGCTAGCTGTTTTTCAGGGCGGACTTCCAAGCTAGTACTGCCATTTCCGCCCATACCGTTTGCTTCAGAGGTGTTCGGAATGCGTAGAAACTCGAAAGCTACAGATGCACTTGGCGACATAGCTTGCAAACTCAATTGTTCCGATAAATCACCAAAATTTCCACTGCAACCTACCTTTTCTCGAATTTCTGATACTCCTGGGATCAATGAAAGCGCCGAGTAAATGTAGATTGTTTTGCGGTTCATTAGAACATAAATAATGGGCAGGCAGAGGCGGGCATCGAGAAACGGTGAGTAGGAGAGGCAGGCTGGCAGCCTTGCAAGTGTGTATTTCGCATGTGCTCATGAGGCACGAGTTCCTGTTGTGGAGTCTGGTCAAATAAAGCCACAGCCATTCCTAAGTCTGGAACGTTTCTGACAGACGACAGAACATTGTCACCATATCAGTTGGAAGAACGGTTTTAGCGGCGTGCTAAATGTGCACCAGGAGGGATTATTACTGGCAAAGTTGCAAGTTGCTACTAACTTTAAAGGAAAAACAGGCGTGCGTTGGTGGTGGACTCGTGACGGGAAGTAAATTGTAGCGTATTGGCGGCGATTGGAAAAAAGTTCCACGAGTATGTCTGCGGCGCCTTTAGCATGTGATCCATGTGTTCCATCTTCTGTCGGAAAAAGCGAGATCCACGTGCTCCATTTTCTGTCGGAGAGAGCGAGACGTTACTATGTCAATAATTGAACGTGTCATTTGTTCCCGCAGTTTTTCTTCGCATATGATGGATGTGAATTCCACGTCAAAAACATGGGGCCCATTGTGGTTTCGATATACATAGATTAAATTTTTGTTACGAGGTGATTTGCTTGTGAAATATGATTAAAAATTAAAAATGTATAGTCGACATTCTTCATTTAAACTATAACTTTAAACTGTAATTATGAAAATGGACGATAGAATTATGTTTTAAAATTCTTACTTCACAAATTGAATATCGTTAATTTCCTCCCACATTTGGTATGCAAGACGTAAGTAATGGGAAGGATGATAAGGGTTTAGTAGGAAAGAGTGGGAAGGATGCTGACCGTGACCATGGTTGGAATTTGAAATTTGATAGTTAAATATGGCTGATGCTTTGCATCTTGATTTGTTTATATCCTTCTTAGTGTGTATATTTTACAATATCATACAATTCCAATGACAACATTTCACTCTGACTTGCTAGCTTGAAAAAAAAAACATTATTTTATTTTAACCATTTTGAAACTTTTCTTTGCTCACTTATTTGGTATCGAAACCTTATTATCTATTTGATAGATTCAATGAGACAACATAAATATATTGGCCTTTTTATTTTGATGATCCATATGGTGGTATAAAATAAGTAGACAAGGAATCAAACTCATGTTATTCCTTTTTGGGAATTACAATAATAACTATAGGGTGAAGTAGTGGTGGAAGTAGGTATGGAGGTTCAAATAGTAGAATCTAAGGGATGTGATCCCTAGTTTTGAAAAGACAAAGCCAATGAGAACTACCAACACTCATGTTTCATTGTGAGAGATCAAATAAAAGATATATATGTCATTGGTTGTATGATAATAGTTCATTCCTTTGCTATGTTGCACTTGAAAGCATCAAAGTGTTGAAAGATCACTAACCCTAATAAATACATAGTATCAAAAACATTTGCACCATGGCATGTATGTAGAGACATGGACAACAAAGAATTCAATGAAGAATGCTTCGTAAAATGGTATAATAACATGATTAGCACTACTCAAGATACAATTTAGTTTCTATAGTAAGCCATTAATAACTAAAACAAATGTTTTTCATTCAAACTTGAAAGGGACAATACCTACATTTAGTGAAAGATGGTCGAACACAATAAAATAGAGGTGTCCCCACTACCATTGATCATCCAAGATGATGCCATCACATAGGAAAATGTGACATGGCTAGGAGTGTGGAAATGACACACCAAAGAGACTTACATTTTCATGTTCCCTAACGTTCCATATAGACCAAAATAACTACAAAAAAATAAATAGAATTCAAGCATGGCTAAGGTGGTGGAAATAGAAGTCCAAATAGAAAAACAAGTGGGATGTTATCAAGGGTGAAATAAATACACAATTTGACAATAAGAAAATGTTGAGGGAACTTCATCTATTATTACAAATTCTCTTAAGACAAATATTTTAGATGATGCAACATTCATAGGTAAAGACATGAATAATACTGTGCATTTTATGACTAGTCTCTTCATGGCCTCTAGGACTTTGAAGAAAACTTGAGCCTGCATGTTGATGATTACAAACCACTGAGCATCATGTAATGGCATACAAAGAATTCATAGTCTCATTGTTTGATCCTTCAACGACATCTCAAAGACTTATGCAATGCTATTGGCCTAGTCACAACACCCACAAAGTTCAAGGAATTAGGGAAACAACAACAACAAGTTACCAACACAATTAGATCATTTTCCAATCAACCATTAGTAAATACCCTTTTTATTAACAATGCATCACTTTCAATTCAAACCATTGCTCCAAGTGTTGGCGAAATATTACGCAAGGATATCATACAAATTCTAGATGATGAAGACATAAAGGGAACAATCATAGAATTAGAGGAAGAGAGGGTGATATCCTCTGCACATCATTCCCAAATAAGAAATCAACATCATGGTTACCACCATGAATCTTGAACACATGATGAAAAAGAAGGATGCACTCAAGAGGCCACAACATCATAGGAAATAGGGCTCAACATCTCATTTGGTGGAGGGGATAAGCAATGGAAATAACCTAAAGATAATATAAACGAACTATCAATTGTGTTTACCTATGAACCCAAGGAAGGAAAAGGAGAAGATATAGACATGTCATATGCCTACCATGATGAAAGTAATGAAACACGGTCACAACTAGATGTTGTACCCACAATCGTTACAACATATACCAGCCTAGTAAGTTTTGTCTAGGACCACCAAACCACTATAATAGTGATCATATAACTCATCTTGAATGCTAAGTATGGGTAGTAAATATTGAAGGTGTACCAACATAATTTTGGTGGTGTGCATTACATCACAACTGATAGTAAGAACAAATCATAAATTCAACACTTGGGTAGGGAGTTGGTTCAAAATCAGAGAATGTAGACACACAAATCCATCGCTATTATAATACAAGGCTCTAGGATCAGAACTTTACATTATTGATGCCATCTCAACCTTTGCCAAGTCATTTTTCCTTGGCACATCATAAATTTGTGTCATCATGTGCATCATGTTTGTGATGTAGTATGACACAAAACATGATACATGAAAACAAATTTCACTTTTTTGTGTCATTATGGGGTCTTCACGCATCAACTTTTACATCATATTGCATTGAGTGTGGTGTGGGGTGATGCAAAATAGGATGCAAGTTAAATGTTTGTGTCCTATTTGCATTGTTTCTACATTGTTAAAATAAGTTGCATTGTATTACATCATGAAATATGACACTCGATAAATACTTTAATAATAAAATTTAATAGGGTGAGTGTAAGCTAATGATGGTCTATCTTGATGCATTAGTGGCAATGCAAACATGGAAAAACAACAATATGTTAACTTGGAGGGATTATTCAAGGTACTTTTACAATGAATTTGAATACGGTGTAAACATATGAAACATAGGAAATTGAATTAGATTTCCGAATATACAACTTTTATTCATAGAAATTGTGAACAATTGTGTGAAATTTGATTTTTTCTAACAGTCGTATGTTAATTTTCCAGTAAAATATAAGGTATATGTCTCCATTCACGCCAGTGTTGAGTATCTTAATGATGGAATTTCATTTCAAAAACTTGTATAATTGTAGAGAACCCATTGTTCTAGTATGGTGTATTTTTTGAAAATTTATAATAGTAATTATATATATATTTTTTAAATTACGAAAGCCAATGTATCCTTGAAATTACAACACCTTTCGTTTGTGTAGGCTATGAGGGTATTAACATGATCAAAAAAAAATATTATAGATCGTAGATATCAAAATCTTATATTGTAGAGTATAACTCATTTTAGAAATGGTTAAGCCGACAACAAGTGATCCAGGTGGATATCGATGGCCACCCACCTTTTCCGATTGGCTCAAAATAGTTTTCTGGCAATTTTGGCAATTTACTACTTTTAGCAGGTTTTAACTTCTGGGGCCATTTTGAGGGTCTAAATGAAGGTTTTAGAGATAAAGGTTCTCAATGTTAATTAAAGGCATGATTGAGACCTCAAAATGAATCTCCTCGATGATACCTTTCCAACGAGCTATCATATGCCTAAAACGAAGATCGCATGCAAAAGTTATGACCTCGGGATGTTGATGTACTAAATTACCCAAACGGGGTTCACATGACTTTTGGTGCTTCATCTCCTAGGGTTAGGTTTTTGGATGTCTAGGGTTTTTGGCATTCCTGTTTATTGTAAAAAGACCTTAAGAGCCTCATTGTAATCATCTTTTTGCTAATGCAAGTAGCCATCACATATCTTCTCAGAGATAAGTTGTCACCATTCTAGCGAGTCTTTCACTCTGTATTTTTACAGTCTTTGTACATTTCTTTCATTAATAGAAACTGTGTATTACTGTATATCTATGTTTATGGTTGCATATCTGATAGATTTATGTTATCTTATTGAATATTTTCGATATCTCTATGCATTTCTTTATTATATCTCCGATCTCATTTCATGCCGAAAAGAATCCGGATCAATGGTATCAGAGGAGGCTGCTCTTAATCATTTTTTCAGTGCATGTCCTCGACGAGGTCCGAGTATAACAAGTTGGGTCTTGAGCTTGTCTCTTTTGAATAAAATCGATCTCGCACACCCAAGAAACCCTCAATGGTGGAAGAAAAGAAAAATGACGAAGCAGATGATCCTATCAATATGTTGCTTAAGCAAGCTCTCACGCGACAGAGGGACGAAATGATGGAGAATTTTGCCCACATCTTTCAACACTTGCTGATAAAAACAGACGCATCTTCATCAAGCGACCACTTTGGAGGTACCTCGCCTTTCAAGGTACAAGTTAATTTTGATATTCCTGTATTTGAAGGACAGATAGATGCAGAAGCCCTAGAAAAATGGTTAACTCTACTAGAAGGTTATTTCTCTATTCACAATTTTTTCGGCAAAGAAAAGATCACCTTCGCACACCTTAAATCTCTCCCTCATATCAAACATTGGTGGGAAACTTACTAGGAGCAAAGTTCCATAGAGGAGTCTGGAATATATAGGGCCGATCCCACTTGAGATTTTTTTGTGTATGCGGTAAAGGAACATTATTACCTTGTTGGAAACTATGAGGACCAGTACATGAAATGGACTACACTGAGGCAAGAGAGGGGCCAAGAAGTTTTGGAGTTCACCAATACCTTCCATACCTTACACACCAAGCTGGGTATTAAAGACTCTGAGGGACATTTGGTTCTAAAATACCATGGGGCTCTACACAGATACATATAGACTGAAATGGATTTTCTGGACATCTCATCACTCAGTGCTGCTTATTGATATGCTATTAAAATCAAGTAGAAAATTAAGCACCAGAACAAACGGGAGTTCGAGTCTGCAAATCCGCAACAACCAAAGGATGACAAAGACAACCCTAACAAATAGTCTCCCAAAAACTAGTCCAAGACATAGGAAAAGAAGGGTCACAGGAATATAAAGAAGGACACCGGAAAATGGTGTGATTTCCACAAAATCCCCTGGCACAACATCGATGAACATCGCTCAAAACAGTTATTGGTGGTTAAGATCAAATACAAGGAGCTGAACCCTGATTCAGAATACGATTATGAAAATACTGGTAAAGGAAAGATCATTGATGCAGACCCCACTTCTATTGTCGCAAATGCAACAATTCAACCAGAAGAACCAATAGATCCTGAAGAGGGGGAGCACCTTTTTCTTTCACATATGTGGGTGAAGGGGACCCCACTGCATTTTATTGTTGATAGCGGAAGCCAGAAAAATCTCATCTCAGCAGAGGTTGTCAAACAGTTGGGATTGTCGACAACACCACAACCGTAGCCATACAACATCGGGTGTCTTCGACAAGGACGAGATATTCGTGTTAGTGAATAGTGTCGATTGTCATATGTCATCCAACCCTTCAAGGATGAGGTATTATGTGATGTTTCCCCACTGTATGTCTGTGATGTTCTCTTGGGCCAACCATATATGTGAAGATGCTATGTTGTTTATGAGTCTCGACCCCGTAGTGTCAGTGTTACTTTGGGGGGTCATCTATACAGAATACCAGAGGTAGTTCCAACTATTGTTCCACCTAAAAAGTATCGCGAGGTAGTATCCCATACTGCAAATTTCAGCTTCTTCACAATCTGTTCAAATGGGAAATAGAAGGACACTACAACCACTACAGCCTCGCCCCCTGCACCTTCTATCCAACAGAAGCAGGGCAAAAATATTGCAGCAAAGCACAAATATTCCTTCTACACACCTTCCTCTCATGTAGCTCGACTTGTTGAATAGCATCGGCTTCAACAGGTTCATGACAGACTTCCACAAACTAAGCAACGCGACATCTCCAGCAATACAAGCAACTCACCAAGATGTAGATCTAGCAAATTCTTTTCCCTCTCCCCAAAGAACTCAACGCAATGGAGACCATTTCTTCCTAAGGAGGAAGGATTGATCTAGGTGGATATCGGTGGCCACCCACCTTTTCTGACTGGCTCAAAACAATTTTCTGACAATTTTGGCAATTTACTATTTTTAGTAGGTTTTAACTTTCGGGGCCATTTTGAGAGCATAAATGAAGGTTTTTCGAGATCGAGGTTCTCAATGATTTCTAAAAACATAATTGAGCCTCCAAAATGAATCTCCTCGACAATACATTTCCAACGAGATATCATATGCCTAAAATGGAGATCGTATGCAAACGTTACGACCCCGAGAAGCTGATGTACTAACTTACCCAAATGGGGCCCAAATGAATTTTGATGCTTCATCTCCTAGGGTTAGGTTTTTGGATGTATAGAGTTTTTGACATTCCTTTTTATTGTAAAAATGCCTTCAGAGCCTCATTGTAATCATCTTCTTACGAATGCGAGTAGCCGTTACATCTCTTCTCAGAGATAAGCTGCCACCATTCTAGCGAGTCTTTCACTCCAAATTTTTACAGTCTCTGTACATTTCTTTCATTAATAGAAATCGTTCATTACTGTATATCTGTGTTTATGGTTGCATCTCTGATACGTTTATGTTATCTTATTGAATATCTGCGATATCTGTATGCATTTCTTTATTATAGCTCCGATCTAATTTCGTGTCGAAAAGAATCTGGATCAGTGGTATTAGAGGAGGCTTCTCTTGATCGTTTTTTCAGTGCATGTCCCCGACAAGCTCTAAATATATCATGTTGGGTCTCGAGCTTGTCTCTCTTGAACACAATCTCTCTCTCACACCCAAGAAGCCCTCAATGGCAAAAGAAAAGAAAAACGACGGAGCAGATGATCCTATCAATTTGTTACTTGAGCAAGCTCTCACACAACAGAGGGACGAAAAGATGGAGAATTTTTCCCACATTCTTCAATGCCTACCAATAACAGCAGGTGCATCTTCATCAAGTGACCACTTTGGAGGCACCTCGCCTTTCAAGGTACAAGTTAATTTTGATATTTCTGTTTTTGAAGGACAGATAGATGCAGAAGCCCTAGAAAAATGGTTAACTCTGCTAGAAGGTTATTTCTTTGTTCACAATTTTTTCAACAAAGAAAAAATCACCTTCGTACTCCTTGAAGCTCTTCCTCATGTCAAACATTGGTGGGAAACTTACTGGGAGCAAAGTTCCACAATAGAGTCTGGAATATTCAGGGCCGATCCCACTTGGGATTTTTTTGTGTATGCGGTAAAGGAACAACATTAGCCTGTTGGAAACTATGAGGACCAGTACATGAGATGGACCACACTATGGAAAGAGAGGGGCCAAGATGTTCCGGAGTTCAAAAATACCTTCCATACCTTATGTACCAAGCTGGGTATCAAAGACTCCAAGCGAAATTTGGTTCTGAAATACCGTGGGGCTCTACACAGATACATCCAGACTGAAATGTATTTTTTGGACATCTCATCACTCGGTGTTGCTTATCGATATTGTGTTAAAATCGAGCAAAAAATTAAGCACCAGAACAAATGAAGTTCAGGTCTGCAAATCCGCAATAACCCAAGTATGAAAAAGACAACCCTAACAAACAGTCTCCCAAAAACCAGTCCAAGACATAGGAAAAGAAGGGTCACAGGAAGACAAAGAAGGACATTGGAAAATGGTGTGATTTCCACAAAATCCCCTGGCACAACACAGATGAATGTCGCTCAAAACAACCATTGGTGGCCAAGATAAAATACAAGGCGCTGAACCCTGATTTAGAATCTGATTCTGAAAATACTGGTAAATGACAGATCATTGATGCAGACCCCACTGCTATTGTCATGAATGAAACAATTTAACCAAAAGAGCCAACATATCCTGAAGAGGGGTAGCGCCTTTTCCATTCACATATGTGGGTGAAGGAGACCCCGCTACATTTTATTGTGGATAACAAAAGCTAGAAAAAACTCATCTCAGCAGAGGTCGTTAAATAGTTGGGATTGTCGACAACACCACACCCGCAGCCATACAACATCTTCATGTCATCCAACAGTTTCGATTGTCATATGGCATCCAACCCTTCAAGGAT
>CBVK0101373360.1:0-16721 GCA_900067695.1 Picea abies | reverse complement strand
GTATATATAGGAGACTAGGAGGTATAATTACAACTAATGGCCTAAAGCCGACATACATAAAATAAAATTACTAATATAATATGCCCCAATTAAGGTTTAATGATCCAATATTATGGCTTAACATGATGCATCTACATGCACATGGAATGTATTTTCCCAATCTGGGAAGACTAAGATGGGTGTTGTGACCATTGTTTCTTTTAGAGTGTCCAAACCTTTCCGAGAGTCCTCATTCCACTAAAATTTAGTATCTATCTTTAACAGTTTCTCCATTGGTGCAATGATCCATGAATACCTTTTTATAAACTTTATGTAGTATCATGTATGTCCCATTGTTTCTCTCAATTATCACACTGATTTTGGTGGTGGTAAATTGACAATCATTGCAATCTTTGTCAGATCTACTAGCAGGCCTTGTTTGCACACTATGTGTCCCAAAAATATTCCAAAAGGTGTCCCAAATATGAACTTCTTGATATTCAATGATATCTGACACTGACGACATCTTTTCAACATCATCCTTAACACCTCCACATGATATTTTAATAGACCGTGTACAGTCCAGTCATCCATATACACTTCTAGAAACTGATTATGAACTCCTTAAACGTAGCTATTACTACCCTTGCGAATATGGTTGGTGCATTATTTAGCCCAAAAGGCATGACTTTGTACTGGTAGGATCCCCATTCTATGGTAAAAGTGGTCTTGTATAGATCTTCTCAAGCTATCTTGATCTTATGGTAACCTGATAATTCATATGTAAATGAGTATGCATCGTGGCCTCCTACATTCTCTAATACCTCACCTGTGAAAGGGGTGGGGAAAGGGTCATGTAGGAAAGCATCATTCAATTTTCTCAAGTCTACAAAAATCTATATCCACCCTTGTTTATTTTTTGGCACTATCATAGGGCTTATCCATTCAGATTCCTCCACTAGTTCTATGATTCCAGCTTCTAACACTCTATCAATTTATGCTTTCACTTTATGCTTATATATTGGATTTAGTCTATATGGTCTTTGTCTAACGGATCTAGCCTCATCTTTGAGTGGTATATTCATCTGTCCTAGCTCTCCTACTATGCCCTTCATCTCTATAAACGTTGTTGGGAATAGGTCACTGTACTCATGCAATAAATCTGTGATTCATTCTATTGTTTGTTCATCCCAGTAGTCTCATATGTTGGCCTTTTTGGGATTCTCAGCTGTCCCAATGTTGAATTTCTTCACCTTGATCGAAACATCAAACACTTTTGATTCCAGATATGGACCTCCCACCTCTCTTTGACCTTCAACTTCTATAATATGAATGTTGTGCGGTTCATCTTCATCTGGTGCTTCTTCCTACACATGGTAGCATGATAGTAGTTCCTTAACTGTCTGTATGTTCTGTTGTTGATACTCTATCTTAATTTCAACCTATGGTTCCTCAATAAATATCACCCCTCTGATTTTTTTTAGTGTTGAATCAATGTTGGGGTTCTCAAGTTCAAATGAGAAAGTGACTATAAAATTTTTTTGTAGTGTTGTCCATTCTATAGTGCCTTTGCATAGTTCCTCGTCTACATACCAGTTTGTTGGAATTCCTTCCAATGTGTGGATGAAATTATGAGGCCATTCCTCTGGTGGTGTCATCCTCCATAGTGTTCTACACATGTCCAAGGGTTATTTTGGTGTCCCATGTACATTATATCTCTGCATTCCATTGCTTCCATGTTTTGTGTTGAATCTAATGCGCAGTAGTTGCTTACATTGGTAACAATCCTTAATTATTTCTTTGTGTGCACCCCACTATTATAACAAGATTTTCCTCGCCATTGCTATCTTGCATAGAGGGACTTTCTCCATTTCCCTATGCAGACTTGTCATCCCTTTTTGATGAATCCATAGCCAAAAATACACATTTTCCCACATATATGCACCCTATCTGCTATACAACATGCGTATACACAAGCTGCTCCACTACAACCTGCGTACATCGGGATTTGAACTAGAAAATACAAAAATGGAGTCGGTTTTCCATGTCACGACATGATATCTCTGATCCTCGGCCTTCCACATACTGGAAACGTTCTGACTCGGCCCTTCAGTTTCATTTTGAAGACTATAAAATCACAATTACAAGCTATGGAAAAGAAGAGAAAGCATTCAACATTGAGAGAAATGTTACTCTAGAGAAATTACTTCATATTGAGTCTGCATCCCTTTGTCCCTCAAGTCTGAACACAGTTTTCAGCCCCCAAGCTCTTTCCCTATTGTTGAGAGAACCTCATTTCCTCTCTCCTATGAGCTTGCCTTTGGTGGAGGATTCTCAAGTTTGAACACAGTGTTCAGCCCCGAAGCTCTTTACCTATTGTTGAGAGAACCTCCTTGCCTCTCTCCTATGAGCTTGCCTTTGGTGGAGGATTGAAGTGGTGGCTGCCTAGTTTCAAGGAACATGATTTCTTGGTTTCGAGCCATGCCGACATGAAAGTATGTAATGTTGTCACTTATGTTGATCAATTATTAATAGAAATACTCCTTTCATGTCCTATTGATATACTGCAAATATATGATTATTATCCATGGGCATGTTTATAGTGTTTATTAATGGATTATGTTATCTAATGTTCTAACCCCTTTATATTATCACTATGTACTTGCTTTGCTTGTTTGCTGAGAACTTGTTGTAGGTATAAAGCTTTGGTTCGAGGTCTTCAATGGTGGAACATCATCGAATGTTGGATCGAGGTAGGCCTCTTTCTTATCTTCCACATTAGTTTATATAGCATATAATGGAATTGAGTTGATTTCTATAGTCATACGTGTTTGTTGTGGTTTACCCTTGGCCATAGAGAGTTTTTCCCTCGTAACAGCATTGACGACTCCATTGGGGAGAGATCTTCCTTCTAAGGGTTGAAGTTCTTTTTCTTCTTGCATTTCTCTTTTTCCTTTTTGTTTCTTGTCATATCACTGCTTGACAGATTCTGTTCACTCTGGGTCTTAGTTTTTAGCCATTTTTCCCTTGCCTAACCTTGTTTTAAATCCTATACACTCATTTTTCCTTAACAGTTGCGTATACACAGGTGTTGTCTCAATGCAAGCTGTGTATATATGCACTGTTCTCCTTAACAGTCGCATATACCACTTTCCCTTGTTTTTTTTCTTGGTTTAGTGACTGCTGGGTGGGATTTGATGATTGTTCAGCCTTCTTAGGTCTCTATAGTGCTTGTTCAACTTCTATGGGTTGACAAGAAATCTATTTGGAGTTGAATTTTTGGGCGTAGTCTTTCTCAATATTTTTCATTTTTGGTTTTTCCTTGAACCCTGGGTTGTTTTCTTGGCTGCTTGGTATTTTTCTTAAGTTATTTCGTTTATACATATTAGAATTTATATATCAAGTTGATTTTCAGTCCATGCATTTTCTCTTTAATATATTGAAAATACAAAAAATAGGCATTTTGCATTGGTTGTCATTTTTGTCTTTGAACCTTTATCATTAGCTTAGTGCATTTAGAGAAAGATTTCATTTTACTTCTGAATTGCAGAGTTGAAATTGAAAATTGCACTATTTTTATTAGCATGTCATTAATTGAAAAAGTTAAAGTTAGACTTTGAATTATATTGATATTTATTTTCTTTCAGAGTCATAACATCATGAGTTTCACTTCCATACCCTTTCAAGTAATCATGACCAATAAAATTTACGCTTTAAACTAAAATTGATTAGTCACGATTTTATTTTTAGGGTGCACAAACTAGTCTAGGATTTAGTGCCTTGGAATAGGATTTTGTGTGTAAAATTCTCCAAGGAAATTAAATCAACATATGTGTCTGAGACAGGGAGTTGAGAATTCCATTACATAATTGGTAAGATCTGGAGCCTCCACTCACACCAGAGTTAATCACGAGGTCATGTGAAGTTAGTTGAAGGGATAACCCCTGGATACTCACCTAGCGTCAGAGATATTTCTATGGATTTATTCATATTTGGGGATCTTGCTACTACCCATACCTCTGTGAGAGGCGGTGATTTCAATATTTAGGGCTTTTCTACCCTGCCCATATGGTGATCTAGACTTACAAATTCTCGACCGTGCATCGGTTATACAATGGTTTATTAGTTGCTTGACTTAGGTATCTCATAGGTTACTTGCAAGGGTTATTCTTCTTGTACCGTGGGTCAGATATGGGTTGGATGACACATAACCTTTATGGAGGATTACCTCTCCGGGGGGATCTGACTGAATGGTTTTTAAGCCCACGAGGGACCCTATAACTGATTATATTACCTCCAAACTTTAGCGGGGAGTCTCAGGTCCCTCTTGGATGATACATACCTTCTTTAGTGAGAGAGGCCACTCGACCACTTTATCCCATTTGCATGCATATTGGTCATTTGGATTTTTGGTATGCTCTTTGACTACTAGTTGGCCTTAGGAGTCTCCTTTGAGTCTCATCATCATGGATAATGGAGTTTCATTTGTTTCCTCATTCACTGCTACCAACCGCATGATGCCTACTCACTTCATGGGGATAGACCCTTCCACTTTTTACAATGGTACGCAGAGCTACAATGCTCAGTCTGCACCTTGGGTCCCTAGTCATTTTTCTGTTGATATGCCTTCCCCCGTGCAATCTTCTCCCTGGCCCATGTATATGAATCCTAGCATTGGATCCGGGGGCACCATGGCTCCAATGCCTACCGCTTCCTTTGATATGATTTGTGTCCCCATGGGAGGTTGGAACCTTCCCACTTATGGATCCAATACTAACTATGATCTTTCAGGAGCTAGTACTCAGATGGGTGCTTATCCCACTTATTACACCCCACCCATGTTTCTTTCGTCCTCCATGTCAGTTCCTTTGAACAATTTTTCCATGACAGGTTCTCAAGTAACCCCAAGTATTTCATATGGGGAGAATCAATTTTACGATTCAGGCTACCCTCTTTATGGGACCCCTTCACAAGGGGGAAACATATATCCTCACTCAAATAATTCTTATCCTACCTCAGTATCTTCACAGACCTCAGTGATGATGCCCGCCCAAACCTCTTCAGACAATTTTGGCATTGGCCACCACTTTTCTGGGTAGGGACAAGGGGTACACAAGGATCCTTTCTTGTCTGCAATATTTTAGAATTAATCTTTCCCCGGACCTTGGAATCAAATGTCGCAATCTATCTCTATACTAGTCACTGTCATTCATACTCACACTCCATCACCAACCTATGCCAGTCACGTCAGAGATGGGTCGAAATTTTCTACAAATTATGTCGACAGCTTGCTCCCAACCTCTGCCAATTATGTTCGGAGCACCATCCTTTTTACCCCAAATCATAACCGTGTCACATCTCCAGCCTCTATTCATCATACATGAAATGACTCTCTTTCCCCTGCTAGTCACATCGAGAAGCCTAGATGTCTTAGACATAAGCCTAAATTCCTTTGCAGGACTTGTGAAGGAAGTCACCTTACTTGTTTGTGTCCTGCTACTATTGTTGGATCATGTTGTCATTGATGCCAATGGTTTGATTGATTGATTTCATTGATTTATGTCAAGTGATTGATTAATGCCAAAGGATTGATTTATTGATGATTTATGTAATGTAATATGTATTTTCCTTGATGATAATGCATAGATGAAGATGTATCAATGAGTTGTCATTGATACAATGAAGATGGATCAATGAGTTGTCATTGATACATGATGAAGATGGATCGATGTGGTTTCATTGGTATATGATGCATTGTTGAAAAAAAGTATCGATGACTTATTATTGTCTTATCATGATTGATAAGGTGCACAAATGGATGAACTCCAAAGTGGTCCCCTGCCCTCATGGGAAGATGCTTCGCAGATTGAGTTATCCTAGAAGAATGGTTGGAGGACCCATACCCTCATTATTGTCTTATCATGATTGATAAGGTGCAGAAATGGATGAAATACAAAGTGGTCCCCTTATGGTGAAATACCTCACAGGAAGACTCTTTGTGGATTGAGTTATCCTAGAAGAATGGTTGGAGGACACATGCTTGTATGCGGAATAATGAGATGAAGATCAAGGAAATTGTTGGTGAAATTGTCCTAGCTGGATAGTTCTTGTCATGCCATTTCCGATGGTATGTGGAATGTCACATAAATCCTCATGGTTTTAGAGTTATGGCCTTACGAAGATGAAGGACCCCCACATGAGGGCTTGAAGCCCCCAAGGTCAAAGAAGTCAAAGTGACCTAAAAGAAGAAATCATTATTTAAATAATAAAGAAAAGTCATAAAATCAAGAAATGATAAAGAGAAGTGACAAAATCAAGAAATGATAAAGTAAGGTGACAAAAATCAAGAAGGAATATTAAAATGATTGGAGAACTTTCTATTTATGGAAAGTGGTTAACCCTAAAATAAGGAAAATAGGTTAAGTGATCTAGAAATGGGTTAATATTATTCAAATGATAAAGTAAAGTGAAAAATTCAAGGTGGATTATTTAAATAATAAATAGAAGTGAAAAAATGAAGAAATGATAAAGTAAGATGACAAAATCAAGAAGGAATATTTTATTTCAGAACTTTCTATTTATGGAAAGTGGTTTACCCTAAAATAAGGAAAATAGGTTAAGTGACCTAGAAATGGGTTAAGTGACCTAAAAATGGGTTAAGTGACCTAGAGGATGAAAGTATAAATAATATAAAAATTGTCTCTTGTAGATAATTCTTTTTGTGGATCAATGGAGAGCTTCTTGTGAGAATATATTTTGGAGTATTGATGGAGAGCTTCTTGTGAGAGATTATTGAGCATTTTTGGTGTGGCCCACTTGAGAATATTTAATATATATAGGTGATTGAGGTAACCAAAGGATATATCAGACAAATTTCAGAGGGAAGGTGAAGAAAAGAGGGACGAAATTCAAGGGTGGATAAATTAGTTTCATGATGTTTTCTAAGGTATGTTATTTACAGGTCATCTCACCATTTTCATAATAACTTTTTTTTCTATAATGATTCAGACAATGAGATTGATATTTCATTGAGGAAACATATCAAATTATCTATGGTAAACAATTCATCTTGTGGGTGGTTGTAGTTTTGGAGATACACTCTGTGAAAATAGGGCTTGTGGCTAGTCCTGAAACTAGTCTAAAATAGGTGTTTCATGTAAAAACGTCATAACTTCTTCATAACTGATCCAAATTTAGTGAGACCAATTGTTTTGGTTAGATTACAGTCTGTATTATTTTTTGCAACATTTTCAGATCGATTCAAAAATTATTCTTTGTGGGGAACGCTCTACAAGTTCACTTTCTAGAATAAGCGAGAATTCAACAAGGTATACCATGTTTTCTATAACTCCTTTTCTGAGAGGTTCCAAATAGTGACACATGGAGGAATTGAACAAAACACACTGAATAAAATTGTGTATCCGTTTCATAGATTTATTCATTACAGGTACAAAGTTATGATTATTTCAAGTTAGGTTTGTTGACTAATCCAAAACTAGTCATGGTTGAGACAAGTAGTTGATGAGTTGGCACATACATGAGGTGTGTACTTGATGATGTTGGTACATATTGATGATTCATTGTTGATGATTAGTTGACACAAGATTGGTATATACTTGATACATGGTTGGATGCACTTGTTTATGGTATAGATTGATTACAGGTTGTTTGGCACATGTTGGTGCAGGGTTGATTTACTTTTTTATGGTACAGATTGATATCTGTTGAGGTTTGTTCTCTCATGTCAGTTGGTTTTGAGGTGTTATATGAGTCTTGAATTATATATCTAGTTCTCTTGTAGAGTTGTACTCTATTCATTTGTTGCTGAAAAACCCTAAGGATTGTAGTTCATAATAAAAAGAAAATTGTACATATATCTTGTGTTCTTTGTGTTCCTTGTGGTGATGACTTGTTGATGATATATTGCTGATATATGTTGCTGATATGGGTTGAAATTTAACTCGTTATAAATGACAACAATGAGTAATGAGTTAATGGTGATTGTTAACTAAGGAGTTTTGGGAAAAATATCCCTACACTGTTCACCCCCCCCTCTCAGTGTAGTCGATGCGTCCAACAATTGGTATCAGAGAGGGCCTTCACTACAAGCATTAACAAGCTTGAAGGAGATCCATAGACACACAAATGGATGATGAAATACCAATCCTTGATGAGGAAAAATATTCTACTTGGAGAATAGAGATGAGAGTGTATTTTAAGACAATGTGAACAACTATTTGGGAGGCAGCCATTGGTGGATGAGTTTCATCGAAGAAAAAGTCAAAGTTTGCAGCTCAAAGAGAATGAAAGAAGAATCATGCATTGGATATCAAGACCATTCTTAGTGGACTCTCAAGCCCTATCAAAGACATCATGGAACAATGAACTTCCACCAAGGATCTATGGCTAAATATAGAGGAGACATATCAAAGCAAGAAGGAGAAGGAAGATATTCAAGACCACTCCATCAAGATTATCAAAGGTAAAGAATCTCCAAAAACCCTTGATTGTATTATTTCTAAATGTGATATTGAAAATATTTCAAGTGAAGATAGCACAAAGGAATATCCCAAAAGTATTTCAAATGAAGATATAGAATCTCCAAAGACTCTTGATTGCAATGATTCAAAATGTGATGATGTTGATTTTTTCTCAAGTGAAGAAGATGATCTAGAAACAGTTTGTGTAAAGTTTTATGGTAGTTATCCCATGGAAATAATAGAAGAATATCTATTATAACTTCAAAAGGAAGTTGAAGCGAGTTTATATAGATACATAAGTGATCATTTGTATACACACTATAACTATCTTTCAGATAACACTAAGACTTTTCTTAGGAGGAGTCAAAGGCACATCTTGAAGTTAAAGGGAATGCTCAAAGAACAAGAAGAGAGAATTAAGACTGAAATGGAATAAAAGGAAGAAGAGATCACAAGACTAAAGAATGAAAAAGAAGATATGAAGTTAGATGATGAGATTAGCAAAAGTTTTGAAACTATTATTCACCTCAAGACCCAAATTGAAGAAACCAAAAGGGTAGAAGAACTTTTGAAGAATCAAATTAATGAAAAGGAAGAGTCATGTGATAAGTTAGAAGATGAAATTGTTGATCTTATAAAGAAAGCGGATAAGTCAAATAAATTCTTGAATAGCTCAAAAATCTTGGATGAGATCTTGGAAAGTCAAAAGATCACCATATGATCAATCAAGTCTTGGATACAAAGAAGAGCTACACATGTTGAAGCAAGCACCTCAAAGAAGCATGAGGTAAGTCAATCAAACAAGGAAGACAAGGTTTCAAAACAACCATCTACACAAGGCAAAGAAAATTTGAAAAGAACAAAGAAAGGAAGACATCAAGAAGCTATCTTTGGGACACCAAAGCAAAGGTATGAAAGTATTTTTCATGGGCATTGTTATTCATGTAATGAATATGGTCACAAAGATTTTGAATGTAGATATTATGAAAGGAGATATAATGGAAGATTTTATAACACCATAAAGTGTGGGAGATGTGATCAAGTAGGATAGATTGTTGTTTACTGTAACACCATTAGATGATACAACTGTAGTGGATTTGGCCACAAATCCCAGTATTGTTGGAACACAAGAAGAAAGTCCATGATGAGGACTTCACATAACATGACTAGAAGAAGGAATGAAGTAAGGAAGGGAGACATATTTGAAAAGATGGATTCTCAGAGCTCAAGTTCTGAGAAGCGGGACACCTTTAGAAGTGGGTGAAAAAGACTAAGCATCTAGAGCAGAATGGAAGCCTTAAGGGAAACTATAGTAAGTCCTATACTGAAGCATATGCGGGTGACAATGGTATCATTTGTGTACATAAATAGGCTGACCTTGAATAGGTCACGTACATATGCCAGTTGTCTGTGCAGTAGGCCGCGTATATGTGGTGAAGCCTAAGGAAAAGGGCTATGCACAAGGGTTGTAGCTTGATGTGATGGTATGATTCTGTGTTGCACGGTATGACATGGTTTGTTATAGTTTTTGACACTGTTTGTTGCAGGTTTTCATGATTCTATATTGGATTATGTAAGGTGATGATGTAAAATAAAATCTTCGGTGCATGGCATTAACCCATGAGTATGGTTTGATGCATTTTTTGTTGAAGAACAATGTTGGTTATGACAGTAAAGTTATGACACCTTGGTTATGTGATATATCTTGATGATGTATTGGAATCTTACTTGTTGGAAAGCTTGATGCATGCATTTAGCATATGGATGGGATATACATTGGGACATGTGGTTGGTGATTTGATGAGGTGATCATGTTGTACATCATTGATGATTCATAGCTTGATCTATAATTGATACATGTTTGGTACACTCATAGATGGAATATGCTTGATGATACTACACCTTTAGTACTACTTGGTCAACACAACAATTTGTATTTGTTTAAGATACATGATTGTGGCACTTGGTTCATGATGGAGATATATCATGAGTGATATGACACATGGTTGGCATATTGGTATTTGCACATGGTTGGAATATTGGTAGATGCACATGGTTGACATATTGGTAGATGCACATGGTTGGCATATCGGTAGATGCAAATGGTTGGAATATTGGTGGATGCACATGGTTGTCATATTGGTAGATGCACATGTTGGCATATTGATAGAGGCATATGATTGATACATTCCATGGATGATATCTTTTGGCACATTTCATGATGTTGATGTACATAGGTGTTGTGCATGATGAGCACACATTTTTTTACAGGATGTGCTTGGTTGATATTTTTCTCATGATTCTGTATTTCATTGTTGACATATATTTTTCTTCATGATGCTTGGTATAACATGAGTTTTGTTATCACCCTATAAGTTATAGGATCAACTGGTGATTGGAATATTATCTGTCTCTAGTGTTTGTTGACAAATGATTTTTCATTCTGCAAATAATTTGAAAGAAGAAAAGACAAAAGAAAAAAAGAAAAAAAATAAAAAATAAAGAAAAGAGGGAATAAAAGAATTTCAATAAAAGCCCCATCCAATAATAGTAACTTGGTCCATACCTTTCAAGCATGGCCAAGTTCTTTTTTAAATTGATGTTGATAAGATTAGTGAATGAGTTTGGCTGAACAGTTTAATCTTAGCCAAAGTATCTAGGTTAGATTAGTGAATAAATTTGGCCAAACTATATAATCTTGGTCAGATAACCCCAAGGTAGAGAAAGTTATTAGCCCAACAGTCTAATCTAGGTTAATTTTCATAGGAAGCTAGGTTAGAATATAAACTAGTTGCTTTATTTCTTTATTTCAATAAAAACCAGCTGGATGTAAATGTTGCACCATGTTTCAGATGATTAAAAGTGTTGTTGACTAACCCCTTGGTGGTGTAGACATGAAAAAGCCTTGGAAAAACCCGTGAAATGCACTTATCCTAAGTCTCTTGGTGCATGTATTTTCCATGCCCTCGCTTATTCTTCGCTCATCTATCAAGGGTCCAGATGAATGCAGGCAGATCTATGGTGAACAGATCTTTCCAGACCCCCCCAACAGTTATGTCTTTAACCAAGGGGGGGGGCGGGGGTCTGGAATTGCTGATAAGACCTGTGCACATATGGATGGCTCAGGTTTAAGCACATAGATCTATGGTCAACATTGGATTCCGGACCCCCCCGTCCTTTCTTCCTTTAATGGAGGGGGGGGTCCAGAATGTGTGATAAACAGTGTGCATAGATCTGCAGCCTAGAAGCAAGCACACAAATCAACGGGTCAAGATGTTTTTCGGACCCCCCCCACCCCCGACCGATCTGCCTTTAACTGAGGGGGGGGTCCGGAATGGGATCTTTTCTCTAGCAGGCCCCTGTTTATATGTGGCATCGATCTATCGGTCCCGAGTCCCATCGCCTCCTACTGAATGACATACCTTCGTCACCCCCTGATGTCATCACCCACCTTTCCTGAAATAGTCACGTCCCATATTTTCTGTTAGTCCTTCCCCCCCATTCGCTCATGGCAAGCCCCCTCACCATTACCTTTATCCCAATCGATAGCCGCCACATCACTCATCCATATCCCTCAGTCACTGTCACCTGCCATTTCACACTCTAAGTGATCCGTTGGCCATTTATTATTGGATGACCTATCCGTTAACCAGCTGACCTGTCTCCCATGCCCAACGAACACCCATTTACTCAAAACTACCCTTTTTCTTCCTACTTTCACCATTTACCCACTTATCGCACTAGAGAGATTACACCATTTTCTCCTCCGTTACAGTCAGTTTCCCCCACCAGAAGCTACCCCACTAACGTTGTTTTTCTTGTAGGTACTGTTGCGGTAATGGCGCCAAATTCCAAACAAGAAGAAGGAGAGGAGAATCCATTTCTCTCACCTCGTGTCAACCTTGATAGGATCCCACTAGTCGACAAAGACTGCTTAATCGCAGATAGAAAGTGCAATTTTGATTTCGCAGACCTTCAGTCGTGGCTCAAGGAAGTTTTCCTGGACTAGAGTGATGAAATTGGACTCTGAGAGTCCAACTTACCCCTTTACCTCTTCCCTCAGATTCACCCTTTTCCAGAGTTCACCCTCAAGTGCTAAGCTCACTACATTCCCGAGCAAAGAGCCTTTGTCTCCTCATCTAGAGAGATTCTTTTCCTCATCATGCCCGAATCCATCGACCAAATGATGCAAATCCCCCGACCCAACTCTACATCACCCTTCAACTTGGAAATTCTTACAGAATTATACCAGAAAATGACCTTCTCCCAAAGAGCTCAAATATTCGAGCTTTTCCTGCCCCCATCTTCTTAGTTTCCCTCCACAAATCCTCCTTATCCTTCTTCCATGTTCTCAACTAAAGGAAACTAGATCATCTCATCCCTTTGTACCTTGTTAGGATATTATTCAGATCAGTGGGTAGATGAACCCATTCTGGGATTTTTATCCATCTTCTCTACCGATGAGAAGCCCACCACCCAGTTCAACTTCAGTACATTCTTGGTGAACAATATTCACGAATAGTTCGTGAATTTTTCCACAGAAAGCATGTTCTGATACTCGTCCATAATGGCGTACTTGTTCATTTTCTTCCAAGCGGACAAATTCATTTTTTCCATGCATAAGATGGATGGAGATGGTAGACCCCAGGCAGTGATCGCATGGACCTCCTTGCTCAAGCTTAACTCCACAGAGTTCAGTTTCAAGGAGTTCATTGATCAATTCTACAACCCAGTGGTAAGTATGCTTAGTGGCAGGCCTGAGCCTTGGATAAATGATGAATTTCAAAGGGTCCTACATCTCTCGAATCACACAAAGACATGTGATTGGTATTTATACCAAAATCACACTGAGATCAGAGTATACGCATGTGAGTTGGCACCATATAAGCTGCCCAAGTACCTGCCTATCAAAATTTTTTCTTTGGAATATATAAGGCAGATAATAAATTTCGATGATATCCATTTTGTGTCATGAAAGAAAAAGAAACATCTTAGAATCAAAGGGTAGATTGGCTCTTTCATCTGCAAAAATTGTGGCGCTAGAGAAGAAGCAGACAGGCTGATGAAGGAAATGAAGTTATTCATGAGTTTCCCATGGCATTACGATCCTTGTGGGATTATTTACGAGATGAGAGTGAAAAACAAGAACATCCCATACACCCACGAAGCTAGGCCATAAGTCGAGAAATTTTCAAACCAGACAGTATGGGAGCCTAACACATTGGTCGAAGCAGAACAACAGGATCCCCTGGCCACTATATCACAAACCACCACGCCACAGGTTCCGAAAGAGAAAATACCTAGGCAAGATTAATCTCTGCCTGTCACTGAGGTATCATCAAAAGAATTCCAGCTGCATACCAAGAGGCCTAAGACCATTTCAGTTCCTAGCCCGACCAGGGAAAAAGAAACCCCTTCTACTACAGTGACCAAGGTTGATAGACCACCCCTCAGTGAAAAACTCCAGCATGTCATAACCTCAACATTGCAGAAGAAATCTGCAGATTCTCCGTCGACCACCCAACCAGGCAAGGTAGGGCTAAAGCTGAGTATCTTTGAAAAATATGAGATGATCAAGAAAATAAACTAGACCCTAACCAACAACACTTGCACCCAGTTATGGAAGCAGACGTCGACTGCATAACATAGGCTGCTATCGACATTCGACATCGAGAAGGGTAGACTACATATGGAATTCCTCCAGGCACAAGTGCCAGATCCAAAGGTGATCACTGATTACAAAAGGGCCACCTTCGAATTCCAGATGAAGGACGTGCATCCAGCCGATCAGATGGATCTACACAAGCAGACAGGGGAAATGGTTCTTTATACACTAGCGCATGCTTCCACTACTGCGTCCAAATTGCAAGTGTCCCTCAACAACGTTCAAACACAACTGAAGTTGGAGAAGATATCTTCCTTTGCCAAGGACAACAGGATCAAGACTTTGGAGGAACTAGTCCTCAAGATCGGTTACGATCCTTCGAACGTGAAAGCAGTCGAGGAGATGATTAAGAAGAAGAATGCTGACATAGCCTCCTTAAGGAAACAATTGAAACTCTCGCCCACAGAGGATTCGTAGGTGAAGGAAATAACAGATAAAGAAGGAGAGAAAGATGAAATGCTCAAGTTACTCATGGAGCAGAATGCACAGCTAAAAGAGATGGAAGTTGAGATGGAGAAGATAGTAAAGGAGAAAGAACAACTGAAGCCAATGGAAGTCATTCCATTGAGTGCCATTCCAATTTCAGGAGTGAGCACAACATCCGTGACAGAAGTCCCATCCACCACTCCATTGACATCCTTGGAAAAGATAGTCGACCTAGCTAAGTCTATGGAAAAGATGAACCTGTAGGAAACAGAGATCAGCAGGATAAAAAAGGAGATTCAGAACCTTCGGGAACTCAAATCTTCCTTCCAGATCAACCTCTCCAAGGAAAATCAAATGATAGATCAGCGCAAACAAGAGTTACAACATCTCCGGAAGCAAACAGTGGCAGGAAAAACTTTGGTCGAGGTTAAAGAAAGTGTATGGACAGACATCACCAAGTCCATGAATGAGATATGGCCCATGATATAGATCATTTTTTAGCAGAATGAATTGATGCAAAGAAGCAAACAGGCCATTGAGAAGATCAGATCAGAACTAGGAGAGATGCCAACACAGGCGAACGAGATCATCAAGATCCTAAATTCTAAGACCAGGGAGGAGCTAGAAGAGCTGAAAAATTGAAGACAGAACAAAGACCATCCTTGAGGTCAAAAGAGTTTTGACCAAGAGAGGATTAATGCTCCAGCTAGAATAAAAGGTTTAGGCCATGGACCTAGGGGTACAAATATGTTTTAGTAAGATTGAGGCCCTACAGAAGAAAGGTCTTCCTGGTCTGAAGATAATCAACGAAAAATTGATGACACTCCCAGACTACAACAAGAGATTGGCCGATGTGGCTAAGGACAGTTCAAAGTTTGCAGGAATTCAAGGCAGCATCACTGGCAAGGCATTTCTGGATACACTTCAGTGGGACATCAATATTCATCATGAGATTCGATACATCTTTGTCACCAAACCTACCTTCGCCAAGTACACAGAAATGGACGAAGTGTATCGAAGGCTACTCAAAGTCAACATGCCTACTAATCTTCGATGGGAGGAACTATGTGATCTAATCGAGTAGAAGATGAGTTGTCCCAGCCCAGTCATTTGTCCAGTCAGATGAGGTCGTACAGAGGCTTCATCAATGGTCCACCCCAAAATCAGCATGCAATTACACCACATCATCAAGAAGTTCCTAGATTTATGAAATTTGTTAAGTTAGTTAGGCTAAAAATAGATTTATCACGTCCTGGTCATTAATGACAGGATCATTTGTAATTGTGAATTATAAATACTTCATCTTTCGAAGTATTGAGGGTTGTTGATCTTCACACTGTGAAAGCTATCAGATTGTAATATTTTTGAAGAGATCTCCCATTAATACAAAGAGCTACTTTTACAGGATTCTTGTGTGTATTCACTGGTGATGTTGTTCTCTCTAAGTTAAATGTTATTCTCACTTCATTATCATATTGTTTTCTAAATCTATTCTTTGGAAGTAACAAAAGTTGCAGGGTTTATCTCGTATACCCTATTTCTGACTCAAAAGATTTAAGTGTTTATCTTCTCATTTTACAATAAAGAAATTCTTAATTGCTTCTTTGTTGTAATTATCTTTCTCATCTTTTCTTCCATTCCTCATTTATGCTACTAAAGAATCCAACGATTATATTATCTCGCCCTGTGAAAGGTTTCTTTGTTTTTCTGGTTTGGATTTCATCTTTATGACACGTACCCCATAGCCCAAGGGATGTGTAAACTATCTCAACCAACTCAACAACACTACTACATAAGATTGACTTATCTTTTTATCTAGCCTAATATTTAAAAGTTTTGAAACATATCTGAATCAAAATAGAGAGATCCCTCTCTGAAGTTGGAAGGGATAGATCCCAGCTTCAAAAGCAGTTGTATAAAGTTACCTCTTGTAGATTTCTTCTTCATAGCAGCCTCTTGGAAATTTATAGAGCGTTAACATAGTGGCGACTCCACTGGGGAAAGAACCAAGCTAAAAGTTTATAACTTCACATTTTCTTTTCCCTAAGAAGAAAGTTTGTTCCTGAAAATATTGCAAATTCTAGAAGAAAGTAATGTTTAGAGGTTGATTAAAATTTGTACATATTATTTTCAGAGTCATAAAACTAAAAAGTATATATATATATATATAT
>CBVK0101373355.1:0-15109 GCA_900067695.1 Picea abies | reverse complement strand
ATATTGATTAAGATTCAAAGGATATAAAATTATGAAATTAGTCGAGTGATATTTGATGTATGCAATTTTTATAAACTTGATACGATCCTTACATAGTGAAAAGAAAAGACTACAAAATTCCATAATCTGGGCGATATGGATGTTTCAATATTTTAAAATTGTATGTTTAACAAAAAAAAAAATTCACTTGGTCAAATCTTGATTATTCCCTAAAAATAGAACTAACCATTAAGCGATTTCATGTATACGTTTACGCTTGAAACTTTATCCATACGCAAATAACAATTGTGTGAATTGTACAACCATGTGTGGCACTGTCTGTTTGGTAGTTTCCCTGTTTCGAGTTAAAATGAGTTAAATATTCTTATATTTGCATCGTTTTATAGAAACAATGACCGTGGAGAATTAATGCCCGTGAAAGCTTGTTGGCCAGTTGTAGTTTCCCTGTCTTATTTGTTCAGTGATTTCTGAGTTTTCTTTGGAAATACTTAATATTTTATCCGTTTGTTTAAACTTTAAACTTTTCGGTTTTCAGTGAAATTCTAACTCGTTGACAGTTGGAAAATTGATAATTCTAATCCCAAGATTCTGGGTTACATACGCCTAGATTTCAGTTAACCATGATGATTATTTTTAAGGCCGCTGCCACGGTATCTCCGCCCAATCCTTTGCAAAGTTTATTTATGATTGTCAGAGTACTCTTAGTAATGGAATGACTAGGTCAATATTTCAATACCACAGCCCATTATCATTGTCAATCCTTGCAGAGTTTAAGTATACGGTAAGGAATTATTTTATGTGTAAAACCTTTGAAAATCAATTAATTTGTTATCGAAAATAGTAAATATATTAATGGGTAATCCTAATCCAGTTTTAAATTAAATATATTGGCAGCATTATTGGTCTCTAATTACTTCACATTTTTGAAGAAGCTTATGTTACACCTCAATATTGCTCACTTCGATAAGTGTCGTAAGTGTCAATGTTACACCTCAATATTGCTCACTTCGATAAGTGTCGTAAGTGTCACATGTTCCTTACAACTTTCACAAGTGTTGCAAGTTGTTCACAAGTGTCACAAATGTTGTTCAAGCATACTGCCATAATGACGACACTAAGGAGGCACTTAAGACATCTCATACACTTGATTTAGAGGAGGGAAAATGATTAACTAAAGTCAAGGAACTCTTATCACCTAAGAGGAGCTCTTAAACAAAGGTTTTGAAGGTGAGCGCTCCCCTACATCAGCCTTAGGAGCGCTGGCACTCCCCTATAAGGTCTTAGAGAGCATTATAACGCACCACTGCCCCTCTGAAGGAGCGTTATCCATCCTTGGAGCACTGGCGCCCCCCTCAAGCTTCCTAGTGAGCGTTATAGTGCCATGATGCCCCTTTTGAGGGAGCGTTGTCTAATCTGAGGCAGTAGTTGGCCCGTTGAGGAGAATAAGGGGAGGACCTCTCAAGTTTAGAAGGCAGTTGCATTCAAATTCTTGGTTCCATCAGGAGATCTCTGATCCAAGGAGGGAATTCCTCAACTTGTTCTAAAGATAACTCAAGAGGTTAAGGTTCTCTTAACCTATATAAGCAGGCTCTATGATGGTGAAAAGGGGGAAGAATTGCTAGCATGAAACCTATGATCTCATAGGAAACACATAGTCAGTCAAAGGAGAGTGATCAGTGAAGATGCTATCATCCAAGTTGTGGATCTTTCGAGTAGGGGTTAGACAAAAGGGACTTGACGAAGTTGTCGCATTCGCATCTACAATTGTAAGTACTAATGTCGTTATTCTCATTAATATGACACACTTGGCCTGTTTCTTTCTAGTTTGTGTCTGATCTTACATGAACTTATCATTGATAGATAGATCTGTTTTCAAGCTAATATCAATAGAGTAGAAAGTGGTTGTACTTGTTTGTCTACATAACTTATTGAGGAGCGGGAGTTTGGAGCTCGATTTGGAGCATGTAGGGACAAACATAGATAAAGAGGTACTGCTATTCTCCTTCATTCTCATGTATTAGTTTGAATAGATTTGAAAGGACGTCAGTGTCCACGTTAAGCACTTTCTGTCTTAGAGTTAGGGTCTGTAATGCCCATATCATTCTAGGCATTAATTTAATTTCATAAACAATTCATTTTCTAAACAGAGATAACGATTTCACAGCATATATTTATTTTCTCAACAACAACTTCGATAATTTAGATTTATCACAGGGTAATAACTTTCTGGTAAAAATGAGATAAATGCATAACTTGACAAATACCTGATACTGATGCTAATTTTTGTTGTCTTGCTACGTCTGCTCCTGTTGATACACAAATTAACCCTGCCACAAACAAGCAAATAACTGCCCAAAATTATTGTCCTCCCTGCCAACTAGGAAAACTACCTAGCTCCAGGATATCTACGGATATCCTGGCCCTCCGTGCCCAAAACCTTCAGCAACTCGGTGCCTCCCTAGATCAAACCACAGTTCAGAACACTCTGCTCCTTGCTTACAGCAAGCCAACAGTCCACAAAGTAACACAGGCTCACAGCCAATATAGTAGTGTACAGAAAGTTGATACTCACAGTAGATACCGTGGTGCAGAACTCTCTGCTCACCATAGAATACAAAAGTTCATCAAAAAACATAGAGTCCAAAGGCCCTCTTCTCACCCGACACAGTAGTTCACAGCCAAATATCACAGTACGCAGAATCTCTCTGCTTCCGACAATTACAGTGGTCTTGAGCTCACAGCCTCGCAGCATCCATCCCCGCCGAATGGACTGCACATCCCCCTCTTCCCATCTCTTATTCCTCCCTGCTGCCTCATGCAGTAACTCTACCACCAACCCCCTCCACGCGTCCTCCGACCTGCGTCTCTCAATAAATTTTATTGCCTCGGGATTTATGGGCTCTCGCACCCTGCATACGCAACCCTGTGCATACGTAACTCTGTTCTTATCTCCATTCTTACTGAGTTTTTTTTAAATTGGTTTATCAGATCATTGAATGCAGTCTGCAATCAATGTTATTTCATTAATTGTAATTCTTTCTTAATTAAATCTTGCTTAATAATCTTTAATCATTTATTAGTTTAGGGGCGTTACATACACCTACCCTTCAAGAAACTTCATCCTAAAGTTAGGGTATCAGATGGTACAAGGAAAAGAGCATGGTTCATACATACTAGTGCACATGTACGAGGAATGCATGTGTAGCTAGTACATGCAAAGCTCATGCATGTACTAATAATCAAACTGTCATTCTTTAATAATGTATGCAAGCATTCAATCCAGTCAGCAAGGTTAGTCTTTTATAAAAGACAACAATCATTTTCTATGTGAAAAATCTTTTTATTACAATTGTCCAGTTCAGTAATTTGTTTTAAACAACTGTGTTTTGATTTTATAAAAGAATATTCACATATACACATTTTTCTTCCTTCAAATTCCACCACAGAATAGATCCCCATATGTCTCATCTATCTACTCATCCTTCCTTCCTAACGTACTTCTGGCTCCCATCCTATCCGTCCTCTGCTAGACTATCTTGGAGCGCCAACTATATTGGCCTAACTCCAAATAGAACCCGTAAGTGGAAGTGTTGCTATCTTGACCAAGATTCCCTAGTAGGCAACTGACAGTCCTCATCACACGTCTTGGGGAGCATGCACCTGCACTGTCCTCCTAGGACTTCAGGTTTCGGAGGATACACGGTGGGAAACACCTCCACCCCTCCTAGCAATACCAGGGTCAACACCCTACAATGGAAGATACACGGTGGGAAAAGCCTCCACACTTCCTAACGGAACCAGGGTCAACACCCTACAATGGAACACACATAGGGGCACCGTGTTGTTGAAGGTTTTGTCATCGTTTATTCGGTTTTGGGCAGTGTTAGTACCAAAATCATAGCATGACCATGCACTAGTCCACATATCATAGCAAAGCATCCAAATCAATTTAATGTCCCTCATATTGTTCATACCATAGTGTTTCTCAGTAGTGGTCCACATATCCACTTTCATCATCATTATCACTTGGCTATTTCATAGCCCATAACCTGCAGATTAGTCTGCAACACAACTCATATATTTCTATGCATTATCATCATATAATCACATACTATCATCATTTCAATTTGGTATCCCTGTACCAATATATCAAAATTTTCCAATATGAATTAGATTTCACAATATCCCATATTTCATATTCTTTACTTTTCACAATATTATCATCTACCAAAATAGATTTTATCGTATCCAACATCATTCTAATGGTATTTAAAAATTCAACAATTTCTCTTTCTCAACATGTCGCATCATATACATCATCATCAATAGCATTTAATCATTCATAAAATTTTCATTCACATAATAGATCTCATTACATGCATCATCATTAATAACATTTAAACATTCATTACTGTTCATAAGTTTAAAGTTTAAGTATACCACTTAATGGTTTCATGGTGACTAGGAAATAAAGTATATAGGCCTCAGGTAATCCTGACCGTCTATGTCAAAAGTGGTGTTACCTACACCCCATTTTCGATAAACTTGTTCTCGAAGTGGTCAAAATAGTGACGGATAGTCTTGTCGTAGTGTCTCGGCGTCCTCCCAAGTAGCATATCCTGGACTATACTTGTCCCACTGGACCTTAACTTGGTCTACCAAATGGTTTCTGAGCTGTCGGACTCTATGGTCCAATATGCATAACGGTTCGACCGTGAGGGTTCCCACGTCCGATACCTGCAATTCTTTCCAATTTAGTTTATGTGATTCATCAGCAACATAATGACGTAAAACAGATACATGAAATAGATTATGAGTTTTATGCAAGTGGGGTGGTAGTACGAGACGATAGGCAACGGTTCCAATTTTCTCTTGGATCCTAAATGGCCCTATAAACCGTGGTGACAACTTTGTCCCCTTCCCGAACCGTATAGTACTCTTATTTGGCCTGATACGAATAAAAACTTGGTCCCCCACCTCATAATTTCGGTCGGTCCTGTGTGCATCAGCATAACTTTTCTGTCTATCCTGTGCTTCCTTAAGTCTCTGCCTGATCTGAATCACCTGTTCTTCCATTTCCTGAATCAGTTCTGGCCCAACTGTTACTCAGTATTCTAACCTATCCCAACTCAATGGTGTTTTGCACGGTCTTCTGTACAAATCTTTGTATGGAGGCATTCCGATGGAACTATGATGACTATTATTGTAGGCAAACTCCACTAAAGGTAGGTGCTTCTCCCACTGGGTTTGATTATCCATTACGTACATCCTAAGCATGTCTTCCATGACTTGATTTACTCTTTCAGTTTTCCCATCTGTTTCAGGATGATAAGTTGTGCTTAAGTTCAATTGAGTCCCCAATGTTGACTATAAACTTGTCCAAAACCTAGATGTGAATCTGGAGTCCCTATCTGAAATAATCTTCTTAGGTATCCCATGCAAATGGACAACTTCGCTTATGAACACTCGTGCCACATCTGCAACATCGTAGGTGTCTCTAACTGGAATGAAATGAGCACTCTTGGTTAACTTATCCACTATCACAAGAATGGCATTGTGTCTATGAGATGTGAGCGGAAATCCTACAACAAAATCCATTGAGATAACTTCCCACTTGGACATAGGGACATCATGTGGTTGTAGGAGGCCTGCTGGGTGATGGTGTTCATCTTTCACCTGTTGACACTCTAGGCATTTGGCGACGAAATGGACTACATCGTGCTTCATGCCTGCCCAAAAGAAGAGTTTCCTCATATCTGCGTACATTTTCTTCAATCTCGGATGCGCACAATAAAGTGATCTATGGGATTCCTTTAGTATGATGTTTTGAATATCCCCATTCTCAGGGATGTACATCCTTCCTCGATATCTTAACAATCCATCTGTTTCTAGATTATATCCTTCATACTTTGGGTCTCTCCGCCTCCCGCTCTGGAGGTTTGAAGTAACCTGTAGATACCAACTATCTCCTAGTAGTTGTGTCAACACCTGTTCCCTCAGAATGACCTTTAAGGTCACTAAGGAGAAGATACGTGGTCTCCTACTCAAGGCATCTGCGACTACATTTTCCTTTCCCTTTATATAAGAAATACCAAAATCATACTCACTCATAAACTCACTCCATCGCCTTTGCCTGGCGTTTAGATCTCTTTGAGTGAAGAGGTGTTTTAAACTTTGATGGTCCGTCTTGAGCTCAAAACTTCGTCCCACAAGATAGTGCCTCCAAAGTTTCAGAGCTAGCATTACAGCTGCCAACTCTAAGTCATGAGTCGCGTATAACTCCTCGTGCTTCTTCAGCTTTCATGACGCATATGCTATCACTCCTCCATCCTGCATCAACACGGCCCCCTACCCTTGTTTCGAGGCATCTGTGCAGACCATGAAGTCCTTTTCCATATCTGGCACTCGCAGAACTGGCGCACTAGTTAGTAACCTCTTAAGCTCAATGAATGCGCTATCACATTCTTCTGTCCATTCATATTTGACCCCCTTGCGTTGCAAGGTGGTGATGGGTTTTTCTATTTTTGAGAATCCTTCCACAAATCTCCGGTAATAACCTGCTAGCCCCATGAAGCTTCTCACCTCATGTGCATTCTTCGGCACTGGCCATTCCAGAATGGACTTTACCTTTTCTGGGTCCACCGAGATTCCTTCACCCGAAATGATATGCCCTAAATAGTGGATCTCTTTCTGGAAGAAGGAACACTTCAATAGCTTTCCATACAATTTGTTCTTTCTTAGGAAAGACAACACTATTCGCAAGTGTTCCTCGTGTTCTCTTTCATTCCTGGAATAGATGAGAATGTCATCTAGAAAAACTTGTACAAATCGATCTAAGTACTTCCGGAATACGCTGTTCATGAGACTCATGAACACTGCTGGTGCGTTAGTCAATCCGAAAGGTAATACAACAAACTCGTAATGTCCAAACCGAGTTCGAAAGGCAGTTTTTGGGATATCACCTTCCTTAATCCTTAACTGATGATACCCAGATCGCAAATCAATCTTTGAGAATACCGCTACTCCTTTCATCTGATCGAAGAGGTCATCTATTCGTGGCATTGGGTACCTATTATTCACTGTAGCCCAGTTCAAGTCCCTGTATTCTATACACAGTCGTAAGGATCCATCCTTCTTCTTTACAAAAATTACCGGTGCACCCCAAGGTGAAACACTGGGCCTTACTAGCCCTAAGTCTAGTAACTCCTTCAGCTGCATTTGCAATTCACAAAGTTCCGGCGCTGTCATGCAATACGAAGTCTTGGATATTGGTTCTGCACCAGGTTTCATCTCAATGGTAAAATCAAGCTCCCTCTCAGGAGGTAATCCTGGTAATTCGGCTGGAAAAACATCCCAAAATTCTGACAATACTGGGTACTGATCCAATGAGGGTCCCTTCCTTTCTTTCACTGCTTCCACTACATAAAGTTGACACCCTTGTCTCAAGCATCGCTTGACCTTCATAGTTGATATAAAGCGTAATGACACTTTTCTCTGTACACCCTGAATCTCCATCAGTTTTCCTTCATCATTGACACATAGCACCTTCTTTGCGAAACAATCTATCAAAGCTCGATGGGCTGCTAACCAATCCATTCCAATGATTAAGTCATATGCCCCAAGAGCAGTGACATATACCTTCAACTTGGTAGTGCACACTCCTAGATCTACTATACAATTATCGACACTAGGTCCTATAGCTTGTTTCTTTCCCGAAGCCATCTCGACTTGCTTAAAGTCATCGTGCTCATAGGCTGCCAACCCACTCGTTTCTAATGCAGATGGTGAAATGAAACTATCTGTCGCACCAGAATCAAAAAAGATCTTAACAGTAACATAATTAAGCTTACCTGATGACTCCACTACGGTGGATTGATGTTCAGCCTGGCGTTTATCAACCGCTGCGTAAATGTGGTGGTTGCTACTTTCTTTCCCCATCGGTGCCTTTCCTTCATTATGTACAAACCCTGGTTGAAACTCTGGGCAGTCACGCTGGTAATGGGGTCCCTCGCACCCCCAACAGGTGACACCAAGTGGAACCGATGCATTGCTATGTGTCTGTCCTTGAAATGAGTTCCTTCCCCTGGAACCTCTGCCTCTACTAGTTGTTCCCCGAGATGGTCGTGGACCCGTCTGCACCGTTGGCGATGAACGAGATGCTGCACTAGCTGCCATTGAAACCCCTACAGCTACTGTCCTTGGCATGCCTCTGTTACTATAAGGTGGTGGCCTTGAGCCCCCTCCCCTAGAAAATGTCCTCGGAGTCTTTCCTACGAATCCAGGGCGATGCGGAAATGTCGATCTTGTAACCCCTGTTAGGTTTATGTGTTCTTCTACATAACGCGCACTCTCTACCGCCTCCACCACAGAAGACGGTTTCCACATTCGCACCATAGCTCTTATCTTCGGGTTCAATCCATAAATGAAGCGATCTGCTTGTCGTTGGTCAGTGTCCAAGTACGAAACGTATTTAACCAGTTCCATAAACCTGATCTCGTATTCTTCCATAGTTCTGTTCCCTTGTATTAAGGCATGAAATGCCCCTACTTGTTGTTCCTCATAGTATGCTAGTAGATACTTCCTTCGGAACCTTTCCTCGAAGAGTTCCCAAGACACTGTGTCTGGGGTAAGGTGCAGTTGTCTTTCTAAGTTACCCCACCAGTTCAAAGCGCTATCTCTTAACTGGAAAATTGCAATCTTTGCCTTTGAATTGGACGCATAGTCCCTTAAGGCAAAACACCTGGTCATTCCTTCCAACCATGCTTCCGCGCGTTCACTGGCGCAACCCCCGACAAACTCTGGAAGTTTGATTTTCTGCAATTCTCGTGTGATGTCTTCAGGTGGAAGTCCTCCCCCTGAACTCCTTGATGCTTCTAGATTACCCGTTCCAGATGGTGGGTGTTCCCCTTCATTCCCTGCTGGTTGGTGCCCCTTTAGGGTCTCATTAATAGCTTCTAACGAGCGTAGTATGAGAGCTAGTTCGGGTGATGGTGGTGGTGGTGCTGGTGGTGTCGGCGGCGTTGATGGTGGTGGGGTTGATGGCGCTCGTGATGACGCTCCCCTACCACGACCTCTTCGAGTCCTGGCCATTTAGTATGACTTAACCTGCATCACCCAAAGTTATCAGGGTGAGTTCTAGGACGTTTCAAATTGGTGCTACTCAAACTTAGAAATAGGTTTAGGCGTAAGTTTTCTTTACTTGTCTGTAAACAGACGTTACTCCATCAGGGGAATTGGCTCAGTTTTGGGTTAGGATTAAGCATCTAAGCTTGGTCAACATCAAACTTTAAGGTAGGATAACCTTACACTTTAATAACATAGTTGAATTAAAACCATTATTTACATTAACTTAATCCATTTTAACTTTATACTAACTCATCCCTATATATATATAATTTATTTATGTTAAATAATTTAATCTATTTTATAATATTTCTTACAATTTACAAATAAAATAAATCAACTAAATGAGCACCCAAGTATTCGGGCACGCATAAGCTCCACGTGCTCGTCACGGCCTCTGCACCTACCGTGACTTATCCCCGACCCTATTTCGGAGTTCGGAGTTTCAGACTTTTCGCTGTCACGATCCCCTTACCTCTCCAATCCCCGATTCACGATGGCTCCAATTCTATGGGCTAGCCCCCACTGGCTTCACCTTGGTTTATATGACCGCGCTCACAAGACCATGGTCTTAGTCACCTTATCGGGATTTCAGCGTTTGCGGCGTCAAGGTGTGCAAGTCCTCAGGATTCCCGATTTCCCGATATGCCGATACCCGATACGCCTTTTCCTTGCGTATTAGCCCTTTTCGGTTGTGCCGAGATCCATATGTCCTGTGCCTATATGACCATAGTCCTATTCCCTTCGGAATTTCAGCGTTTTCAACACCCTGGCACCTCCATCCACAAGATCCGTGATCCTTGATACGATTAAGTCTTAATTAAATGTTCCTTAATTAGTTCATTTAATGAGGGTTAAGAGTTATGTTAATTACGTCGGGTTTTCGGGGTTCGTGGTTTCGTAGCGCATGGGCTCCATGTCCACGAAACTCGCGATGTCCCGATATGCGATGCAATCTGCCACCTGTCTTATGTTGACCCTACTGTGGGCCCCCCCTGTCCCTTGACTCATCGGGAAATCGCGTTTCGCGATTCTGCAAGGTATAAAACTCTCGCTCTTGGGACCTCCGATATCCCGATTCCCGATGGTACGTGTGGGCTCTATCGGGTATCGTGAAATCGCGATTTCCAACACACAATTTCAATGTATGCAAAACCCCGAAATCCCGATTCTTTCAGATCCACCGACATGCGTCCTCCAATCGAACGGCTCTGACCGTGTCGGGAAATCGTAAATTGCGATTTCATTATGTATGAGTTTCACAACTCCGGAAACTCCAATATGCCGAACCCCGATTCCTCGGGATCCTCTGACACGCGTCCAAGAGATGAACGACTCAGATCTCATCGGGAAATCGCGGATCGCGATTTCCTGTTGCACCATTTCCTTACCCTCGAAAACTCTGATATCCCGATCTGCGACTTTCGCCCGATCCCTGACACCTGTCCCGTGTGTTGGACGGCTCAGATCTCATCGGGATTTTCAACCAATTTTTCCTGATCTCTCATCCATAGAAACGTCGATTTCGCGATGCACCAACACCAATGGAGCTGATCACCGCCACGTGTCCTCCCCAATGGATGGTCCAGATCCCATCGGGAAATCGCATATCGCGATTTCAACATGCTCGAGTCTTTTGTCCTCGGAAACCCCGATACGTCGATCCCCGACCTTGCCTAGATTGTTGACACCTGTCTACCAAATGAACGGTTCAGATCTTGTCGGGAAATCACGTTTCGCGATTCCGTGTGACATGATTTTTGTGTGCCCAAATACTCTGATTCCCGATTCCCGACTCTTTCCCAGGTTCTGACACGCGTCCGAGATGATGGACGGTCCTTATCGCCTCTTGTTGTTTCAGGGTTTCGAAATGCAAAAGTTTCGTGTTCACGAAATCCTCGAAACGTCGATTCCTGATTTTTCGATGGGTTATTGATGGTTGACACCTGTCCCACAGATGGATGGCTTTGATTGTATCAGGATTTTTTTTTCATGGATTTCCCGACTCTTCCCGATGATGGACACCTGTCCTTTACTCTGACTCTAGGGGTCCCACCTTGCTTACGTCACCTTTGGGATATTACCGATCGCGATTCCCGGCGACGTAGTTTCCTTATCTTCGAAAACCCTGATTTCCCGATCCCCGACTTTACAAGATCTTCTGACACGCGTCCTGCACAATGGACGGTCCAGATCTGATCGGGAAATCGCATATCGCAATTTCAACCTACACAAGTCTTACGTCTCTGGAATCCCCGATTCTCCGATGAACAAAACTCCGACAGCGCCTAATCCTTTGCCACCTGTCCTTGAAGATGGATGGTCCTGATTGATTCTCGGGATTTCGGGACCTTCGAGGTCCCAGTTCTCATGACCTCAAGAACTTTGATTTCCCGATGGCCAATATCCCGACTCTCACGCGATCTCTGCCACATGTCCTTCCAAATGGACGGTCCAGATCGCTTCTCGTGGTTTTGGGATTTTGATACCAATGTGCCTATGTCTACGGGATTCCCGATCCCCGACTTTCTCCGGATCTGCGACACGCGTCCCTCAAATGGAACGGCTCTGATCGTATCGATAAATCGTGGATCGTGATTTCATTGCGCAAGAGTTTCATGACTTAGGAAACCCCGATATGCCAATCTCTGACTCTGCGAGATCTACTGACATGCATCCTGCCGATATCAACGGCTAGGATCCGTTCTCAGGATTTCGCAAAACCTCGATGACTCCTCCTATGCACACTAGGGCTTAAACCCCATGCAACTTTTCTAGATCTAATGGCTGACGGGATTTCTCCCTAGATCTGACGGCGCAGATATGTTCTCCCGTGTAATAGACAACTCCCTTTGGGATAATGATCAATTGCATGAAACTTCATGCAGTGTACAAATTTCTTTCTTGGTATGGTTGAAATTTACATGGGTTTATAGTTCTTTGAACTTGTATATTATTACAATCATCGAGGCTAACACAGGCAACTAGTTTACATTGTTCCTGTGCGATACAAGTCTGCTAAATTTCCCTTGACATGTTCATTGGTTCCAGGTATCTACTCTACCCGAAACTTCATTAACAACATTGCTCAATAAAATTAAGTTATGACTTCTCTTTTCTGTGCTCAATAGATTGGATACCCTACTGTATCATGTATTAGTCACAATTAGTCCACTGAACGTGTATCTCTTACAGGTTAAGCGTGGCTAGAGTTAACACTCCAAGTTTCGGCCCTTAGGCCCCATATTTCAAACTAAGACGCTCTGATACCATATGTAATGCCCATATCATTCTAGGCATTAATTTAATTTCATAAACAATTCATTTTCTAAACGGAGATAACGATTTCACAGCATATATTTATTTTCTCAACAACAACTTCGGTAATTTAGATTTATCAAAGGGTAATAACTTTCTGGTAAAAATGAGATAAATGCATAACTTGACAAATACCTGATACTGATGCTAATTTCTGCTGCCTTGCTGTGTTTTCTCCTGTTGATACACAAATTAACCCTGCCACAAACAAGCAAATAACTGCCCAAAACTACTGTCCTCCCTGCCAACTAGGAAATCTACCTAGCTCCAAGATATCTACGGATATCTTGGCCCTCTGTGCCCAAAATCTTCAGAAACTTGGTGCCTCCCTAGATCAAACCACAGTTCAGAACACTCTGTTCCTTGCTTACAACAAGCCAACAGTCCACAAAGTAACACAGGCTCACAGCCAATACAGTAGTGTACAAAAAGTTGCTACTCACAGTAGATACCGTGGTGCAGAACTCTCTGCTCACCACAGAATACAACAGTTCATCACAAAACACAGAGTCTAGAGGCCCTCTGCTCACCCAACATAGTAGTTCATAGCCAAATATCACAGTACGCAGAATCTCTCTGCTTCTGGCAATTACAGTGGTCCTGAGCTCACAGCCTCACAGCATCTATCCCCACCGAATGGACTGCACATCCCCCTCTTCCCGCCCCTTATTCCTCCCTGCCGCCTCACGCAGTAACTCTACCACCAACCCCCTCCACGCGTCCTCCGACCTGCGTCTCTCAATAAATTTTATTGCCTCGGGATTTATGGGCTCCCGCACCCTGCATACGCAACCCTGTGCATACATAACTCTGTTCTTATCTCCATTCTTACTGACTGTCTTTTAAATTGGTTTATCATATCATTGAATGCAGTCTGCAATCAATGTTATTTCATTAATTGTAATTCTTTCTTAATTAAATCTTGCTTAATAATCTTTAATCATTTATCAGTTTAGGGGCGTTACACGGTCTAGCTCTTTGAGGCGATCTACCTGTCCGCAGGGAGATTTTCCTATAACAGAAACTGGCGACTCAACTGGGGAGTCCTCAAATCGAAACTTCTTGTTTTGATTTCTCCTCATAGACCTTGTTTTACCCCTTGATTGTTTCAAACCTGGTTCACTCCTCTTTTGATTGGTTTCATGAGCTGATTGACTCCCTACCTCATCACACTCAGCCTAATTGTCGAAACTGAACTGCAATTTTTGGATTTTTGACACTTTTAGGAGCTTTTTGAACTTGGCGCCCTTGTCCCTGTGTCAACAGAGCGCCAACACTCCCTTGTTGCCTTACACAGAGCGCTATAATGCTCCTTGTCCTTGATAACAGAGCGCCAGCCCTCCTTTGGCCAATAAACCTTCTAGAATTGTTTTTTCAGGGTTTTACCTTTGTGTTTCTCTTGCTGGGTCACCTTGTGAGTCAATCCTTCTTCCTTTATAACTTTGACATCTGTCTTTTTTTGAAGAAAAAATATCTTGTTGTCTGGATTTTGTAGCCTTCTTCACTATTGTTGTTGAGTTTTTCTATCATTTGGAGTTTGAAACCCATGCATTGTCTTTCTCTCCCTTTTTGACTGAGCGAAAAACGTTGGTGAAGGTCATCAGAGGCCTACGGATCTTTTCATTTGATTTTAGTCAAGTTCATTGTTCTTCGACATTTCTTTTGGTGTGAAGTTCTTGATTTTTCCTTGATTGTTTCTTTTCTTTTGCTTCTTGTTTTGATCGCAACGAGAGGGTGTATTGTTTGTATGATTCTTGCTTGTGTTGGTCTGATTTTCATTCATCCAAAAAGATAATTAGCAAGACGAGCATTGTTTTGAATTAATCATTATTCATGTGCAAACAATAAAGAAGCATATTCATGATTGATTGTGCATATTAGAAGGCATCTCTAAAGTTTTAACATCACATCAGGATTTGATTGAAGAAAATTTGTTTGAGGACATTCCTTATTGGTTCCTGTTAGTGAAAAGAACTCTCTCTCTCTCCCCTAGATAGATGTTCATCGAAAATAAATGACTGCTTATCATCTTTGATGCATTTTTGGGATTGAGTCATAATTCCATTCGTTTCACTTCCATGCACCCCTTTTGAGTAAAGAACATCTATAAAATGCTTGCTAATTAAAAATTATCTAGAACTTTTTCTTTTCTAGGATTCTCCACCAACAGTAGACTAGGCTTAGTACTTTGGATTAGGTTGTGAGCATAACTCTCCAAAGTTTCCAAAACAAACATTAGCATCCTGAGTTAGGGAGAGTCAAATCCAATTATCATATAAGTATGCCTGGGATCCCCCTCTCACACAAGGGTTACGCACGAGGTCACATTCGGGTGAGCTATGGAGATTATCCCTCCGTGATTTAACTGATTGTGGTGGTCAAATCATATTATGGGGATCACTTAAAGGTAAATCCACAATTACTGTGTGGAATCCTTTTAGTTGATTTCGAGCTCGATACCTTGCCCATACGTTCGGATCGGACTGTCGACTGTTCCTGCCCAGGGGCTGAATGCGAATTAGTAACCTTAGTGGCCATAATATTTAGGCTCTTACACAAGGTGACGGTGAAGGGAAGTCTCACTGTACCTGGAGCAGACATTGGTCAAACTCACTCAGGCTCCTTGGAGGGTAAATCCACAATTACTGCGTGGAAGCTTGCACCAAGG